>VUJU01000966.1:13102-73449 GCA_009835225.1 Aphis craccivora | reverse complement strand
GCCACTCTACATGATTTAATAATATATACCTATTGTCTATTAAAAAATTCTACATTCTACGTATATGATGATCTATGAAATATGATCTACCACCAATACTGGTATCGAATAGGTATATACTATATAATGTATAAATAGGGTGGGTTGTATAGGAGTGCCTAACAAAACTTTAACTATTAAAAACCAGCTATGTAGGTACCTATATGTTGTAGGCAAAGTAAACTTTCAGACGATGTTAGATTGCTCAGTCAAGCTTGAATAAACCAATTTTTTTATTTTTTTTTTTTATAAGCCTTAGCAATCTTATTTATCTTAATAATTACTTTATTAGTTGAATATTATTATTGGTCAAAATTACATCAGTTATTTGTTCAATGTATAAAATAAAAATATTAAAGAAAAATTATACTAAAATATATTTCCAATTCATACAACACACAATAAAATTGTGTCAAGCACAAAATAATTGGGTAGGCACGTTTTGTTCTGTTATGTAGTAACTATTAGGACTTACAATTTTTGAATAATAACAAAATATACAGTCGTTTGAGGACAAATCGTTATCGTTACGTGATTTCGTAAAAATTTAAAATTCAAACGCTCGTAACATTTTTCCTATAATGAGGCTTCTAGTTTTCTTTCTCTATAGCCATTTGAAGGAAAACTTATAAATAAGTTAGTATTAATTTTTTTAATCTTAGATATAATAAATACAATTTTATGAATTTTCAACTACAAAGTTACATGTAAATTTCGCAATATTATGATATGTTTCGTAAAAATTTTAACTTTAAACGCTTATAAAAAAAATTTATCGTGACTAACAATTTTTGATTTGTTTTAACTACAATAAGAATAAATTATAAGAAACCTTGTATTAAAGTTTCAAGTTTTTTTGGTGACCCAACATTTTTTTATAGACAATTCAAAAAAAAAAAAAAATGGAAATTAGAAAAATTAAAAATTTTAGTTGTCTATAAATAACTCAAAAAAAGCCAAAATATTTTGAAAATTGTTTATTTTTATTAATTTTTATTTAACTGTATAACACTAATATAAACATTTGGTGAAAATTTCAAGTATTTAGTGATTAGTTTTTGAGTTACAACTAAATAAAAAAAATGGATTTTGTCGATTTAACTGATTTTCCGTCACATTTTTTTGAAAACTACTAGAAAATTTTTAGTTTTGTCCTCTATACTTACTACTACTAATACTAAACCATTTCTCGAAGTTTTAAATTGAAGCATTATTTCAACAAGTTATGCTGTACAGATACCTAACACGCATCACTGGAAAATCAATACATTTATCACTTTGTTCAGAATCTAAAGTAATATTAATTTATAGAGTAAACGATATTTTTACTCCTAATTTTTACTTGTGATAAAAAAAATCAAACAATCAAACAAAAATTGGGCAGGCCCAAGCCTAGTTGGCCTACCCTGTAAACACGCCACTGGGTATAAATAAATTAATAATTAATGCTAAAATATACAAATAGTTTAAAGTCATATTTCATCTATTTTAATTAGCAACAATTATTTTTGCTAAACCATACGTAGGTATGAACCTATGCGTTTGTTACCTGATATCTATTAACTATACAGTATACAATAAAGTAGAATCTTGTAGAAAGGTAGTCCGATATTGTGAATTGTCAATATTATATTTAGAATAAAAAGTATAGATATTACTGGCTACTGCATTAGTCTTTAATTAGCTACTTACATGAATACATACATGAACACAACATACATAAAGTTCAAACGATTCTATTATAATCATAACAATTCATTATTTATAAGTTTATAACTTATATCTGTCGTGTGTGCGTTACTAATATATATAGTTTTATGTCACGTATTAAGGCTTGAGTTTCTATCCATTCGAGATCTATAAAGAAAAGTTTATAAGTATCTATTTACTCTTTTAAAGTATTTAAGAGGACGTCACGTCTGCATACTTATACATGTTATCTCTGTTTTATACACTTATAATATAATTAAGCACTGTTTTGCGAGGGATGACTTTACCTCCTCGATATTTATATCACAATTACCAAAATTATAAATTTCATTGGAAATATCCTTATCTATGAGTACATCGTAACGTTTCAATTGTTTTGATAATATGAATAGGTGAAATTAAAGTTATCGGTTTGAGAACTTAAGGTTTTTCCATTAAATTATTAAAAGTTATTGGTTAATACTATCAAAACAATTAAAACGCTACGAAACAGATAAAATTCTTCCCAATGCAATTTTTAATGTTGATAATTCTCATATAAATATCGAGGGAGTAGTCATCCCGCGTAAAACAGTTTTCAACTATGTTACGCGTGTTTAAGACAGACAACATAGTATGCGGTTGTAGCGTCTTCTAAGTACAGAATACAGATAATTATTTTGAAAAGTATTTAAAAATATGAATTTGAATACTTAATTTAAAAAATAGTACTTTAAGTACAAATAGTTAATTGACAATTAATATTTTTTAAATAAATAATAATAATACAAAAATATATATTATGGTTATTTTGTATCACACGCATTTTTTATAATTCTTTTTAACAATACTTTTATGAGAATTAAATGTTTTGTTGTTTAGTGTAATTAATAAATTACCAATTCATTTATTTTTCTTATTTTAAAGGTATGTTATACACATGCATTCAAAAACCAATATATTTCAAAGAGTATAGAAATATTTATCTCTTAAACGTATTTGGAATTTAATGGATGATTTATGATTTTAAAAATAATTTGCTATAAATTTGAATCTAAGAATAT
This sequence comes from Aphis craccivora, assembly GCA_009835225.1. Taxonomy (NCBI): domain Eukaryota; kingdom Metazoa; phylum Arthropoda; class Insecta; order Hemiptera; family Aphididae; genus Aphis; species Aphis craccivora. Next base: position 70,657 of record VUJU01000966.1, on the reverse strand, counting down.
AAACCAAAATAAAGCTTCCTCTAGTTTCTTTCTTTTAAAATTTTAAAAGAAGGCATTTTAGTGAGTGTTTAGAGTATTTGCATTAAAAATTATTTACCTATCATATTATTTATAGCTCAAACGTAAAAAAACTGGAGAAATAAGTCAATAAACCACTAATTATATTTAGCTGTTATTATACTATTATATAATTAAACTAGTGATGTAGAGAATACAATTGAATATGAAAAAGAGAAAGAAAAAAAGCTTAGTATATTATCACAATTTAATCGTAAGTTAACAACACAACATATATAATATAATATAGTATTTTATATTCATTGGGTGTAACGCTGTTAATTAATGGTTTTTAGTGAACATTATCAATGTATTAAAACAATAATTATTACTATCATTATTATTATTACAAATATTAAAATGTACCTGTTGTAAACAATAAACAATCTTTTTTTTTTTTTTTAATCAGTATTTTCATCAGTTTCTCTAAGCTATGGCTAAAAATTAATAAATATACATATATATACATAGACATATTATAAATAATATGTCTATATATGTATAAGAAAAATACAAAATAATAAATAAATAATAAAAAAATAAAATAAAAAAATAAAACTGAACAGAACAATTACAAACCGCACCATTCTGATAGCTTGACATAATAATATACATCGTTTAGATATGAAAAAATATTTAACATGTAGAAATAATAATCATGATTTGTGCACATATAAATACACATTAATACCAAGAAAATATTTAATGAAATTGTAGTAATAATATAGTAGCAGTAATAATTGTAGTTGTAATAATAGTAAATGACAAGAAAAATAGTAAAAATATTAAAAAAAAAAAAGAAAAAAGAAAAAAGGAAAAACATAAATAAAAATACTAATGTTTACAAATTGGCACAAATTGTTAACAAAACAGATCTTAGAGTATAATCTTAAAATGAATAAAAAATAAACTATTATACTAAATAAATAAATCAATTTTAGTTGGTTACTAATATTATAAATGAAGACATTATACATTTTTATTTTATTTCTTTTTTTGGTATTAATCATTTGGGAATAATATAATATAATAATATTAATTAATAATAATGGTGTTTTAACAATTTTTTTTTTAGTTTATTTGTTATTCTATTTTTTTTTTTTTTTCATTAATTTTGATTAAAAATTATTATTGTGTGATCTTTAATGTATACGACTGACTGTTATAAAATATTATATCTCAATAATAATAACATAATATAATATACACTCCAATGCAAATATAAAGGTGAAGTTACGAGTGTAATGCTTAAACTTATACTTATGTTCAATGTTTTAATTAAGTAAAAAAACAAAACACATTTACAATGAAGCTCGTGTATACGCGCATTTTCACATGTTTTGTACGAAGCAACAATAGTTCGATATGCGCTAAAATCATTTAATATAATATAAACAATAAGATAAAACATAAGTAGATGGACACGTTAATGTACGGTTAAAAATAACATTGATATAAATGACCAAAACTAGTTTGTTCTTCAGAAAAAATTAATGATATCGAAAAAACAATTATTTACCGAATGTTACAGCGCCATTACCTAATATTATGAACTGTACAAAACTCGTAGGTTTAAGCGATTTTATTTACCACAAAGTACATAAATGTAAATATTTAAAAGAAAAAAAAATTATTAAATTTTTTAAATTTTCTTAAAAATACTTACACAAAAATACTATTGCAACACACGCACATAATAAGTATGTATGTATAAATATATAGGTAAACCATAGCACAACATGTGGTTTGAGTAAAAAATATCCAAATGTTAGTTATAATATTCTTAATAATACAATTTTAATAAATCACAACGGACGTACAGATTATAAAAAAAATTCCTTAATAAGACAACAAATAATACAAATAGGGGTTGTAAATGTGTACAAAATAATATTTTTTCAACAATAAATATTTTTTTCTCTCCGCGAGGATTAAAATTAAAATTATTATAGTATTATTAAATATATATATTAATATTTAAATAAATATATTATATTATATTTAAAGGTAGGTAGGTAGGTAGGTAGTAGTTATTATTCGGCTATAATTACTTTTTATTTAAATATTAATAACTACATGCTAGACGACAGCCGAAATAAATAAGACTTGTGTTAAACGAAAATTGTTAAGAAATCACTGACGCTTGGCATGTGGTAAGCGGCGGGACAACATAATATCGTATACCGTACAAGTTATACGGCGGGTATTTATATTTCATCCTAAATAATAATAATAATAATAATAATACAAATTAAACGAACAAACAACAACGACTTCCCGGACCGGTGGCTTCGGTGTTGCATCAAACGACTAGCGTCATATCTTTTTTGTTGGGATAATTTACTTTTTTACCCTGCCACAAACTATTATGTATGGTGAATGCGTCGATGGTGACAGTCAAATGCTTGGTGTGCACTTGTGAGAAACACTTGCCGCCTGAATTGTACCTGTAAAGATCACGGAACACCATGAATACAGAGTAATAAAATTAATAATAATAACATTGTGTTTGTTTTCCGAACTAAAACGATAAATTTCCGTATGATTATTTTTAATTTTTATAATTAATAATTTTATAATTGTCATCTTTTTTGAAGTAATAACAAAAGGAATTTATACTTTAAATAAATTATATTAGTATAATACAGATTTAATATCGTTGATCAGTCGTGGATAGGTAGAGTTGAGGAAATCCTATATATTATTAATACACATTCCTCCTTCAGCTATAGGTTAGGTATCTTTCTCATACTCATTTTGCTTTATCTATTTAAACATTTCACCTTTATGATCTACTGGTTTTATAGTTCCATATTTATGAATATAATTTCTACCGCTTGTAATACATATATTTACGAGATTTTATGAAATACTTTAATTTCAAGCACTTTAAGAACTAAAGTAAATTGAAATTACATAATAAAGTAAATTGTTTTATTTAAGATTTATTATTGAACTCAGGAAATAATATTACAGGAATAATTTCTTGCATATGAATAAAATATTTTTTAGTGTTGAATGTAGGTAGTCAACAACTATTCTAATCTAAACGAATAATAATTCGTTACTAATTTAATTTGGCCAATTCAACTCACTTGAAAAACCTGTCAAACATACGATCGGTGACAACCCGCGGACCGGTACCGTAGAGTTTTGCCACCTCCTCAGTCTCCGGGTAGTACAGATATAGGGCGCGGAATTGGCAGCCCGTGTCCCGGAACAGCACCAGGAAATGTCTGGCCTCGGATCGGTTGATTTCCTCAAGTACTCGCTTTTTTGCTTCCCGGTTCACTACGCCAGGAAATACGCAATACTCCACCGCGTTCAATATTATACCACGATTGGACTTGGTCACTGGTTGTTTGTAGAGCCTGCAAAGAACACGAAGTAACATTTTTAGACTGAATTTAGACAAGAATTGAACATTTACTAAAACTTGGGTTAAGTTATACATATTTTATAAAAAATAATTTATATATAGGTATATGTACAACGCGCGTATTTTTATAGAATCATATTTTACAATGTGAATCTAATTTGCTCGCTTTAAAACTGTTACTTCAGGTATTTATAACATTGAATAAATGAGAAGTAAAATAATAAGATTACGCGTGAATTTAGATACCTACTGTGCAATATCAAAAATGTTTTCTTTCATCACAAAAATAATGACGTAACAATGTCATAATGACATATTAAATATGTAATAATGATACACTATTAGAGAGTTGAAATGAGAAACGTGTTAAGATATTTTAAATGAAAATCGTGTTCATTTTATTGACGAGAGATATAGTATAAATAAACATCATAGCAAGAGTATTATAACATATTAAGAATTATCTAGTGTAACTAAACTTTTTGTAGCCACACAGTTGATTAAGGCAATATAATCGCATGTGCAGTGTTGCTATTCACATGGATAAAGGGTAAACATTTAGAAAAAGAGCACTCTCATAACCCTATCAGTCATCGGTTAATACGTTTATTAGTTCAACCATTTAACTTTCATACAACATGAATGGTGTTAATGCAGGCCGTCGTTCACACTTACCTGGGACCGCTATAATCGCTACCACCACTTTCACTTGCGGCGTCATCGAACTTTCGTCGAACGGGTAGAGACCCGGGACCAGACGGCGATGCGGCTCTCCTTGGTGGCGTGGCCCGTCCTAGACCTGAGTCCGTGTCACCACACCGATACAGCATGCTGTCTTGATCACAACTCGAACCTCCTAAAAAATAATATTTATATAGTATTATAACAGGTACATAACCACAGACTAACCGCAAATACATGAACGCGGAAAGGAAATGCACGTCCAAGTGTGTATATTAGATACCGTCAAAAGTAAAATTAAGGAATTTTCATAATCACAAAACAATAATAATATTTCCAATCAAGTTATGTATAGACGATATTGATTAGGAAATTAAGTTAATGCAGTAAACATTAATGTAATTTCATAGTCATTGTTGAAAATGTATAAATAAAATATTTGATTTTTACAACATTGCCTACATTATTGTCTGTTGACTGCCAGTATCTAGGCAAAGACAGTATCATAATCTAATGTTAAACATTAATGATATTATTTGATAGGAATTAACCATTTTCGCTATATTACCTAAATTATACCATTGACGGTAACATAAATATTTTAATAATATACTTATATTAGTATTAAATAATAAAATAAGGATGCAAATTATTTGTAGTGAATTATAAACCAAGTAAATTTATTGGTTCTCTTATAGTAAATTATTAACCAGAACCGTTATTATTATTATTTTTTTTTAAATATGTAAAACATAAGCAGGGGTTGAGAGTATAATATGAAACAACACAATTTAAATTTTGTGATTAAAATCCAGAAATGAGTCGTTAAAGCTAGATGTTATTGCATTAAAATTTTTGAAAAATATGCATTTATTAATTTATTTTCAGTTAAAATGAATCAATTATCATTCTGTAAGAATATATAGAATATGGTGTATAAATAACTACATCATACATGATATTGTGTTTTCTTATTATTAATCAAAATTATTTCTATACAAAAAAGAAAACAGACTTATTTTAATATTTATGATCGACTTCCTTAACTAGCAACCAATATTGAAAAATTGATTCATTGTTGCATACAAATATACAATATAAATGTGCAACATACTTTGCAGCAATGGGGAGAATTTAAAAACAACATGCAAGTACAATAATATCAAGGACTAATACTCGTAAATTTGTTAAAATCAAATAAATAAAATGTTGTTTTTACTTGTCAAGATTAATGGCTTTATTTTATGATAGAAAATTTTTGATTGATTCACCAGCATTTTTTTATATTAACTAAATATTTAAATATTTTATTTCATAATTGTTTTATATTAAAATCTATACTAATTTGCACACTGTAGGCACATATTACAATTTACACAACAATTCATAACAAACTAAAATATAAATAAAATAATATATGTATTACCTACCAAATGAAAAAAATCTGAAATATGCATTATAAAATGTACTTAGCTTTCTAACATCTTAAAATAACTTTCTTGAACTTATAATAGTATAATAACAAAGATTTACCAATAATATCCAAAACCAAGAAGTTACGAGCCCTAATTTTAATCAAGAAAAACAAAAAACATTACTGCAGCACCATTTTTTTTTCATCAATTAAATAGTCAGTATCACAGAACTTTTTTTCTACAATAGTAGTGAAAATAACTATATAGTAAATGGATAATATAGACATTGATCTATACCAATGTTGCATACTACTATAGTAATAGTACTATACTTACACTTATTAAGAATATTATCTGTACAGTTATATAAAAACTTTTTTTTTTTAAATAATAATGCTCAAAATTATGATAATAATAAAAGCTATTTCATAATTTTAAATTGAGGTAAAAAAATATAGATTTCCGCCACCATGACACATTATATTTGTATATTTTTGCTTTAAAACTATCATGCGTGATTGACCTTCACCATTTTTTTTTACATTTAGCTTACCATACAAATTCATGAGAGAACTGGATTTACGAGGTGCACTATTGTAGTATCCAAAATTTGTTTTACGCTTTGTTCTGTCCAAAGAAGAATCTGTAAAAATGTTCGCCAAACATGCTACCAAAATTTTGTAAAACAAATACTACACCCTAAGATAGCAAGGATATTTCTATACAGAAAAATTAATACATTTTTTTAACTAAAGATCCTTGCAATGTGTCAAAACTCTAGATTTTAGTACAAAATTGTATTCATTATTACCTTAAAATATATAAACTAAATTTAATAAATTGTTGTCTTTAAAATTAAGACAAATTGTACTTCTAATCCAAAAATATTAATTTAAATGCAATAAATTGCAGTTGTGCTTCTCGCACCATATTTAAAAAATTGTTATTTTAATTAGAAAAGCCTAACTCTAAATGATCCCGATAATAATAATAAAAATAATTATGATACAGTATGCTTAAAGAATCATAATGTTACACATACACACATGTCTTGTAATTAACATTGCTATACGAGCAAAATATACAATTAGCAAGCGAACTAAAAACAACTAAAATATATTTATAAAAAAAAAAAACAAATCTGTCTACACACATCGGGCAATATTAAAAAAAAAAAAATACTAACCTCTAGAATTTTTGTAAGATCCATGACGATCCAAATTTCTTGGAGTATTGAGTTTCCCTTCATCAGTCAAGTCTAAACAACAAATAAAAGTTGGGGAAAATACTAATAGGCATCGCACAGATGCAATCTAAATTATAATTTTGGATCAGGAATATTAAAAACCAACATACCTGAATAAAGAGAGGAGGTTGATGTTCGCCGCGTTTCGGCTAAGCAGTCTTGAGATCCCCGGTAATAATCTCGTCTAATTTGTGAGTTCAATGCTACGTGCACAAAATAACATTTTTAGTTTAGTAGTGTTCAGCACAAAAACGAAATTAAGATTAAACAAAAAAAAATATCAAACAACATCAAGCGTGAGAATACAGTGAGTATTGTAACAAAGATTATAAATAACAATAATATTAAAACTCACTAGCAAGATTTGTAATTGAACCTTTTTTGCCTCGAGATGGTGTCATCGTTCCATCAGGAGTATCACTTCGATCAACATGTATAGTTTTTGGTCGGGGTCGTCCACTCTGCATTTTACTCCGTAACCTTGGAGGGCCGCCCATAGTATGAGTGTTATTGATTTTCAATGAGTTTAAAAGTTCTTTATCAACAGTTTTCCCCTTAAATAATAAAATCAACCATGTAATAAATTATTTTAAAAAATAATAAATGTTTATACAAATAAATTACAATTGCATTTTTTCTAGCTACTTACTTCTCTTTCGGCTTCTTCAATTGTCTTTTTAATCCTATATTGTTCTAATATTACTGCTCTTCTCTGTTTTTCTTCTTCTTTCTTACGCAATTTCATTTCTTCTTTTTCTTTCTCTTTTTCTTTTCTTTTCTGTGCTTCAATTTCTTTTTTATTCTTAATTTCTTCTTGTTGCTGTCTTCGTTGTAACGACAATAAAAGGATTCTTTCTTTTTTCTTTTCCATCTCATCAATGGCCACCTTAATATAACATAAATTAATACAGTTAGAAACATCATTTAAAATAAAGAACCATTTTTTTAAAGTAATACATACAGGATCTGGATTTTGGTTTTCTATAATGAGCTCAACTCCAGTTGAAGCTGAAACTTTGGAACGATTAATTTTGTTATTCGAGCTCTGCAATACTGCAGATTCAGAGGCAGATTTAACTGGAGTAGATAATTCTTTGGACTTGGCAATTGTTGAAGAATTAAAATTTCTAGGAGAAATATCCAAATTGTTTAGAGACACAGAATTGTTTAATACTTGAGTCAAATTCCTTTCCTGAAGATCAAATACATTAATACAATAAATTTAATTAATTGTATACATTACAAAGTACAATAATTACATACTTTTGACACAATTTTTTTCATTCTCAATGGAGGTTTGGGTCGTTTAGGTGCATCTTCATCTTCAAATGAGACATAAAAACCTTTATCCGATGTGTTTGCTGATGTATCTTGACTAGTGTTGGATATAGAGGTATTATTATCATTGAAGGAATTTCGATTAATTGGCATATGAGTTCGTGTAGGAGATGGTATCCTATACGTTCTATGTCCAGAGGTTATTTGAATTCTATTCAGGCTTTCGGAAAGGTCAAGATCTGATTTATTTGCATCGTTTCCTAAAATCAAATATAAATTCAAATAACATAATTTTGTTTCATACATGATATATATATCATGAACATACCAATGAAGGAAATACTTTGAGGTTGCATATCGTCAATTGATGGCGTTGGCAGTTGAGAGTGACTGACAACATGATTGGAATTACGACGAGGGGGAGGAACTGGTGATGAAGGACTAGTTTTAACACCAGACCTATTTAACAGAGCAAATTCAGACTTTTGACGTGGCGACCCACTCAATGATGATGGTTGCGAAGACTTTGGTATTGTACGACTAAAACAAAATATATATATATAATATAAGTTAATATTATAATTCAAATAGCATAAATATTTTAACTAAGTTGTGAAATATTTACCTGCCATTCCAAACGTTTTGAGATTCTTGAGCAAAAGTATGTGTCTGTGGTGATGACGAAATGTCCCAACTTTTTCTGAATTTTTGTTGTTGTTGTTGTAGTTGTTGCTGCTGTTGCTGTTGTGGTTGTTGTTGATTGTTATGTAAGAAAAACTGCTGGGATTGTGTTTCCTTGTTAAGTGGCATTATTTGTTCATATGGATCTTGTGGTAAATAATGGTTGTCTGATGGAGAGTATACATTGGGATTTGGTTGTGTATTAGAAGAAACTGGTCTTTGATTAACATAACCTTGCTGATTTTGGTATTGTGTGTGTTGTGGTTGGTTATAATTATTGAACGCTGGCATGGGTGATTGATTGTGATTCATAAGACTATGCCATTGTTGATTATTATCAGTGTTGTTATGTTCCATGTGTTGTATCATTTGTCCGTTGGGCATTACACAGTTATTACTTTGTTGACGATTGATTAAGTAATTTTGAGGTTGGTGAATGGAATGAGTGTTTTGATAAACTTGTTGTAATGACTGGATACCTGGATAATGTTGCATCATTTCTGACTGTAAACTATTATGTTGCATTTGGTTTTGTTGATTAGCTAAACATTGTAGATCTGCTTGAATTTCTTGATAATTTGAATGCATTCTAAATTATTTAAACAAAATATAAATAAATATAATTAAAACTATACCTTTATTAGAGTATGAACAATAAATAAGTCATAATATTAACTTGGATAGGGTATTATAATCGTCTGTATTAATGTGATCTAAATCAGGTGTCTTGCGATCATCCGTGTATTGACTCATTCGATCGGACCATTTACTTTCCATTCCATTATCCTATTAATACAAATAATTTTTTAATATTAATAATATTTAAATATTAAAATAATAATATTTTATACAAATACCTGAAATGAAAAAGACTGCTGTGCATTTTTCATAGAAGATGGTGAAATATTACCATCATTAAACATCATTCTACCATAATTTGAATCGGGACTTTGTAAATTTCTACCACCATTTTTACTCTAAAAACCCAAACATTATATTTTAATATCGTCATTAAATACTAAGTCAATATAAAAAATTACTCTTGTGACAGCTTGGAAGAATGCAGCTTTTCCTACTTGTTGTCTTTGACGATTCATAAGAGATTCCATTTTACGTTTATCATTTTCAATCTGTCGTCTTTTTTCTTCTAATTTTAATTTTATATTGAGCAATTGTGAACTCATAACAGAACCATCACTTTCAGAATCATCTCCTATAAAAGTTAATTATAATAAATTTAAACATCATTAGTCTTAAATATCAAATATTTATGAATAAGACTACTTTGTTTATTAGCATTACCATGATCACTGTGAGCAGCAGATGAAGAACTTTGTTGTAACCATGTAGTAGTACTGGATGGATTTATGGGTTGTGTAGTTGTATCAACATAAGACAAACTGCGTTTAAGTGTAGGCATAGGTGGTTGAACAACAGATTCTACATCATCAAAACTATCATACAACATTCGTTGAAGTCCTTGACTGTTATTTGATGCATCACTGGAAACCCTTGACATTGCTAAAATGTAAAATACTTTAGAATTATTTCACCAACCTAGTTAGTTAATGTAAAAATACCTGGACTAGTATTGGAGTGTTGTAATAAATTATGAACACCAGAACTATCATTTTCCTGAGTGTGAGAATTAGTTACTTTACTAATACTATCTTTTCTTCCAACGTGTATTGCCGGTTCTTTGTCAGGATTTCGACCAAGGAAATGTAAATTATCTTGTGATCCACCAAAATTTTCAACTGTTAACTAATTTAATAGTAATAAAGTTAGCTAATTATTAAAAAACAATAAAATACATGATGAATATTGAGAGAACATACTTGTGAATCTTCAGAAAATGAATTTCTTCTTGAGCGTCGACCAGCATAAGATTGTTTTCTAGTATCTTCCCAATGAGTTGGTTTACCTGCTGCTACATCATTATTAGCATCACCATTACTGGGGTTTAACATTGAATTTAGAGTAAGAACAGAACGATTACGATGAACAACAAATTGTTCTTCACCATTACATCTAGAAACACAACAGTAATAAAATAAATTGTAAATATTTATTTTTTCAATATTTTTTAAATACCGGCTAGTCTTTTTCCCGTCTTGTGGTTGTTGAAGTGTTATTGTATTTGAAACTTTTTTCACAGTATTGTTATGTGCCATGCCTACAGACAAAATACTACATAAATAGTTGCAACTAAAATATTTAAGTGTTATAATTAAATATGAAATAACTATGTGTATTCATTTAACTTCACAACATTTAACTACATAAAATGTATAATATAAGTACATCATAAACAAAATAATATAACTTTAAAATGTTTAAAAATTGACTTATACATACAATTGAACAATTACTTTGATAAAATGTTTGCATTTATAGTAAATTAACAAACAATATTTAAATTTCCTATTTTAGTCTTAATATTTTATTGACTGATTTTTCCAAAAAAGAAATAATTATTTATGGTACTTCACTTAGGCAATAAAAGGAGTACATTGACTAATTAAATTAAATATTACCATCTAGATATGAATTGGATAAAAATATAATAATTTGTTCATAAAAAAATAATTAATAATTACTTTAATAACATTTATTTTATAAGCTATTTCAGTTTAAAAATTGAAATTCTATAAAACATACTTATACTTTTAATATAAAACTGTATTATTGAACAGTGACTACTTTTAAGACAAAATTATTATCTAAGTCTTAAGACTTTTTTAATCAATATAATTTATAACTTTTTTTATAAATTTTATGGGACTAAAAAAAAAACAATGAATAAATAAAATCTATCAAATTTTCTTTAAATATTATATTTTTCTTCATAAATAAATATGACTACCAAACTATTTATTTTTTTAACAATCACCAAAAATCATATTACCATACATAAACATCATAGAATAACATGCATAAAATATAAGAATCTTAAAATAAATACTATTTTTAATATTAATTATCCCGTAACACATTAATTATTGCAAACATTAGCAAACAGTTAATAATTAATACACATTGACAATGTCGACGATTGTATTGAAGTATTAATATTATCCAAATTTAATCTTGAAAAAATATCTAAAATACAACATAATAAAAATAAAGGTGTACAAAACACAAACAAAGCTATGCGGTGATAATTGAATTTAGAGGCAGATATATATTGATAAAAACACACAAACAAAAATAAACTCATAACCAACTCGAATACGATTCAGATACCTGTAAACCCTGTTGAATGTGAATCCAAATTACTGCGGAGATCCGGTATAACAGAAATTGCTTGAGGTAACAAACGTTTATGAGCTACTCCGTGGCTATTTCTCGGATATGCTATCACCACAAGCAAAAATAATTCTATAATGGTTTGAATTTTTTTTATCAAACTTATTTATGCAACCCCCTTTTTTGTATTATTTAGTTTATAATTGTTGTATAATGTATTATTGTTGGTTAAAAAAGTTAAAAATGTTAAAATAATATCCATTCATTCAATCATAAATTTTAAGTTAGAATGAAAATCGTGCAAAAATCAAAGTATTTTAAAAATATATACATTATCTCTCTCAAAAAGATTTGGATATAAATTTGATTATAGAAACAATTTATTTAAAGTATTGGTGCTGATAATTTTATTGCATTTTTGTAGAATTTTTTTTAAATAGTAAAAAGTTTTCAATGTTAAAAAATATTTTCAAATTTAATAACTATGTAATAAAAATGTTTAGTTTAACTGAAAATCACATTAAATAGATAATGGTTTATGCATAAAAAAATACATAAATTTACTGTGGACGTGTAATTAAATTTAATAACTTTTTGATATTATTAATACTGAATACAAAAATATATTTTGTAAAACTTATCTAATATTTCTTAAATTGTTTAAACTATTCTAATTTTATTGTGTTAAAAGCAATATTCCTTTTAATATAATTTTAACTTATAATTAAATGACTTATTTACTTATTATGATTCACACAGTAATATAACGAAGTTATATACTAAAATATAAATTATTATTATTGATAATGTCTAAGTCATCATATATATTTGAATACTGTTCATTAAAATTAAAAAAAAAAAAATTAAATTATTCATCTTAAAAAGTGAATAGCAAATACTTATTTCATTTTTGAAAATATCTCAAATTGAATTAAATTATACTTCTAGTACTCAGCATATTTAATGAATAAGCATAAAAATATTAAATATTTTAGAAAAATACAATAAAAATTATGAAAAATGCTGCTGGTGTTTAAAACGAAAATGTGTATGGAATGTTTTTAACATAACCTGAATTATTATGTTCACACTTCAGCCATTCATAAGCATAACAAATTATTAGAAGATAATATTCTAATTTCACGTCCACAAAATAATAATTTGCACAAATAAAACTAAAAAATTTAAATTACCATCTGCCAAATCATTTCTACCCTGATTGAAACTGACACATTTAGCTGGATGTATTTCCAAAACATTGAACAAATCAGCAAAAAATGCAATTAAATTTGTTTTCATAGACCTGTAAAAATAAAAGCTTATAAAACAAGTATTTATCATAAAATAATAAAATTATAATCATATTAATACCCTCTTATATAATATACATCTTGTGGCCTCATGTGAAAAATACTAAAAGGCAAACTATGATCACAAAAATCATTTATAACAGTGAAATTTTTTATACAGTCTGTAGATGTTGGTGCTTTAGATACAGTAATATACTGCCAAGGCAATTCATCAGGACAATAAAAAGATATTAACGCTGCTATAGCTGCACCGTCACTAACTTCATGGAAATCGTTTACAGGAGCAATATCAGGTACAGACGAATTCTCCTAGGTTTATAACAAAATTCGATAAATTTAAAACATATAATAATGGTAAAATATTAAGAATATACTAACCATTTTTGAACTAGATATTCGATGTTTTAAAGCCTCAACAGTACGATTAACCCATAATAAAATAGCTCTTTCATTATCCTCAGGCATTACAATAGTGGTTCTGTGGGGAACATGGTTCAGTCTTTGTATAGCAGCCATTACACGGTTAGGTGTTGCTACTTCTTTCGCATACAATGTCATGACAGCTTCCATTATTGCCATGTGAGCACTCTGTGTAAATTAATAACATTAAAAAATATTATTATTCACTTAGTTAAATTAAGAATAACCATAGTTAACAAAATGTATAATAACTTTCAGTTAAATTTATTTCATCAAACTACCAAAACATTACTCAACATTTTGTTATAATAAGAAAATAAATGTGTCAGCATCGAATCTTAATAATATTAGCAATATTTTAGTAATTATAAAAAAAAACTCACAAGTTTTAAAGGTGTTGTTTGAATTAAAACAGTCTCTGTTACTGATGGATCATTTACAGTAACACCCTTTTTATTCAAAGCTTGAATAACTCCCCAATGGTTAAGATTATGATAATTTGGATCAGAATATATATTTCCTAGTGCCAAACAATAAAGTTCAGCATTAGCTAAAGAATGGACTAATGGTGGTTTTAGATGTTCTTGATTCTACAAAAAAAAAAATATATATATATTATATATATTATACATACATATTAAATTTATATTAACATTTAAAAATATCTATAATATAATTTATACTTACATCATGGTCTTTATAAAATGGCTCAATAACATTTTCTGGAATTCTATTATTGTATGCCTTAGATAGAAGCCATTTTATCGTAGCTCTTTGTTTAGCCTATAAAAATAAAAACAATAATGATAAAACATAATACAAATAATGAAAAGCAATATATGTATATGTATATAAACAATTACCTATATGTTATTTTAGTCTAATATAATATGTAATTAATTAATTATGATCAAATTTTGGCATATTTACTAATTAACTGCATATTATTCTTATTTTATATATAATATAAAATTTGATCCACCTATCGTAAAAATTATAAATATTTAAAATGGTATGTAACGAAGTAGGTATAATATGAATAATTTTGGATGTAAATGAATCCCATATCAAGTCAGATAAATGCACCTTTTTGAATTTACTATAGGTAATAATATCCAGAATGTAATTTATGTTACTTTTCATTTACAGTTAATATTTATAAGTGATTTTTAAATTGCCAATTACATTTTGCAAATAATTTACAAATTACTTTATTTACAGCGGAACCCCTATTTAACAAAGTTCTATTTAAATTCTTTGTATAACAAATAATTTTATAGAACCATAACTTTCAAAAATAATTGTAATTAACAAATTAATGTTCTATTATTTTTTTTACAACAAATTTAAAAACTATTGTAACATATTTATTAAGTGCAGACTTCTCAATCAGACATAATATAAAAGTATACATACAAATATACAATCAAACCTACCTAATTAAATTGTATTAGTTTATTGTTATGAATATTGTATGTAAAAAATGATCAACAACAAAGTCAGTTTTCACTAGTTTGCCTGGACAGGAGATATTATTATTAACAAAAATAAACCACTGAATGAACTTTTGAAAGTTATACTCAATTATAATTCATAAAATAATAACTAATAATAACCTGTACTTAATCTTATGTATAAAATATATATTCATAAGAAAAGCTCTTCAATTATTTATTATAGACTACCATTTGAATAATTTTATTTATTGAAACATTATACAAACTAATTTAATTTTAATTTATGGAATAAATTGGAATGTTAATACAACTTATGATTTAATTATGATTAGCAAATTAATGTACAGAATATTCTTTCTGTTTAGTGTTTGTAATAAAATTGTGGTTTTCAAATTTTATTAATTTGAAAAACTGAACGTATTAAACTTAAATTATTGGCTTTCTAATAATTTTGGTGTAAACATATACAGATACTAAATTTTTCCCAAATAATTCATAAGATCCTAAAAATTATTAAAGATGTTATTAGTCCTTCTCTATAAAATTGTAATGAATTTCAGAATTTATTAAACATACAAACCACTAAAAACCATACTTAATAATATAAAATATTTAATTATTATTAACTTTAAATTATTAATATTATGATAGGTAGTAAGTATTTTTATCAAAAATAAAAATATATTTACAATTTTAAAAATTAGTTTGAAAACCATTGAAAAAAATTTGTTTAATAATTCAACTTGGATCTTGGATGCACTTTTTGTTGGTCATGTTACTAGTTTTAGGTAAAAGTAGAAGGCAAATTCGAAAAACTATTACTCAATTCATGTGCATTGATAATTTTACCTTTACTATTTTTCTTTTGGGTAGTTCCAAGGGTATTTTAGAGTAAATCTATTTTTATTTAGATATATTTAAATTTCAAAGATAATTTTAACAACACTTAACATTACATTATTACAATTTAAAAATACTCATCAGTCATCATTCTTTTTAAGAGGACGTCGGCGACGTCGCACCAGCATGTGCTGTTTCCGTATTACACAAGTACGACATGGTGAATTTTCGTTTACCAGTTTCAATAGATAATAGTATGCTTTTAGTTTTGATATTCGTGAGAATTGACCTATTATAAAACGTTTAGATAAAAACATTATCTGAGTTCTCTCGTTGGTTTTTACGTCATTTTAATTTTAAGTGAGTTATGAGTACGGAAATATTAAATATTTGAAAATGCTCATAATTCACTTAAAAATTAAAATATCGTAAAAAACCAAAGAGAGAACACGGATAATGTTCTTACATAAAATTTTGATAATGGGTCAATTCATTCTAATACCTATCAAAACTAAAAGCTCACTTGAAACTGGTGAACAAAAATGTACCATGTCGTACATGTGTAAGACGAAAACAACACATGCTGATTGCTGGTGTGACGTCCTCTTAAGGGAATTCGATATTGGCCATTTTCAAGGATTCAATAATATAGGAATTAATATTCTAAATGTGTAAGTGTAGGTCATGTAAATGTGTATAGTAAGAGATTAAAACCTGTATAATGTGTGCAAAATATATAGTGGAGCACTCTCGCACATGCATGCACTACCTACATGAATATTAATTAATTATTTGTGTTAAAACTTTAAAAGTATCAATCTTTATTCTTTACCAATCATATTTTCTAATCTTTTTATCCTATACAATTTCTAAAAACATATTTGATTATTCATGCAGTTTTCTTGAAAACGATATTTATTTATTTTTAAGTATATTTTTTTTTTACTTCAATAATATCGAGAATAATATTAAGATTTCAAATTCTTAATATTTTAAATCAGTGACGGGATTTTAGCGTATGGGCAGGATGGGCAGCTGCCTATACCAAAATTTCTGATAATCTGATGTCCCTTATTTTAAAAATGTACTGGGAATGTGAAGGAAATTAGAAATATTATTCGCAGTTAAAACTTAATTATAAATTTACTATTTACTGTAGCCCATACGAAAATGGAGTCCTAGAACCGCGCCGGTTTTAAATTCTTAAATCTAATTTTCAATAGTTTAGGAGTATAATTACATCGAAATGACGAAATGGAAAAGTAATTTTTAAGTAAACATCGTGACAAGTTCATGTTTACAGTCAGTAAAATTGTTATATGATTTTGATAAAAAAAAACACGAGATTAATGACAAATCTTAAAATTAAAATAATATTTTGTTTTTCTTGTGAATAAATTTTACGTGGTGTCCTAGAAAATATTTTTACCTTGAAATCTAATGATAATTTAATTTACTTTTAAATTAATATTGACAACACAAAATATATAGGTAGGTATCACATCATTTTTTATATTGTAGGTATATTTCAAGACAATACATGCGGTCAATTTAGATGATGATTTTTTAATATTTAATCTTTTTATACGTACGTATTTAATACAATTTTCTAAACCTATATGTTCTTATAAAAAGTTAATTTATTTTTTTTATTATTATTAATATTGTTAATGCTGTTTAATACTATTACTATGGGGGCATACTTACATTATTTAATATTTAAGGTACCTACTATAAATTATAATTAAATATAGGTAAACATAATTAAGATAGCGGCCCAGTAATAGACACTCGTCTAGTTAACACACTTCCGCCCAAGATAACTAGTGGGTGCATTATTATTTTTAATTTTTACGCAATACATTTTATTATATTCTAAAAACAATTCCTAGTACCTACACCTCACTACCTCAGTTTATTGTTTCTCTAAAAAATATCTAATATACTCGATTAATTTATCCCTTGTTATTTTAGGCCAATTAGATTACTAATTTGGATGTCATGTTTGATTATTATAAAAATTGTTAAGCTCATTTGGATAAATGTTGCAGTAAAGCATTAAGAACTTTAGGATGCATAGAAAGAATTTGTAAATCTTTTAATTTAATGAGTTGTTATGATAGTTTTTAATAAAATCTTTATATTGTAAGTACCTTTATAAGGTCTATTTTTGAGTATGAAAACGCTTTATGGGATCCAGTAACATCTTTTAGTATGATAATCACTGATCAAGTTCAAGTAAAACGAGTTTCTTAACTTTTCAGTGTTTACATTAAAAATTAATCACTCTCTCTAAGACGATTTACTATAAATGTTTCAGCTTGGCTTGAATATTTTAGTTAACAGAAGGCTTGAAACTATTTATTTAAAAAACCCAATAATTATGTTTGATTATTTAAAACTAATTGATATTTTCAAACTAAACGAAATAAAAAAATGTTCAGTTAAAATCCATTACATAATTCTTTTTATAAAATCCGATAAAAAATAAAATAAAATCTATACCATAACATTTAAACAAATAGTAAATATATAGTAAGATATTGAATATTCAAACTTTTAAGTTAAACATTTGGTTTTAAATATTAAATATATGCTCATTTAACCAGACATTTAACTAGATGCTTTAAACGAACGTGCGTATTATCTCAGAAATGAGTCATACGCTCGTAGCTCGTACAGTAAACATTTATAGTAAGTAGGTACCTACTTGCTATAAATTATGACGCCTATTGCGTATGATGCATGGAAATAATATAAAATTATAATTTATTTTTTCACATTTTGTTATTTCAATTAAAAATTGTCTACGGCATTGAAACTAAAGAAAAAGTTAGTAACAACACCTAACTTTTGCTTACAACATTAACACTTCAAACTAAAAAACTAAAATCTAACTCTGAACTATGAAGAACTGCTGCACTAAAAAGCCTATTTCAAAAGATGGCATATTAACATTATTAACGAGTGTTCTTGAACACAGTAATTAAACGATAATAAACGACATCTAACTATCTAAGCGTATATAATAATCTCAAAATGTTGAAAAATGTTTAAACATTGAATATTGAATAATTAAACAACAAAAATTATGTAAAACATTCGAGAATTAATAAATCTTAATAACAAAAAATAGTTTAACCAACATCCGAGCTAAAATCATAAGTTTTAAGTTTTAAAATAATTTTATACTGAATTGAAATGTTTTATATTAACGTGTAATATAGAACCAGTTCATTCTAAGAACAGTATACGAACAAGCGATACATCATTATTACTAACTTAGATCTATATGAAAACACAAGTAAATAAAAATAAATCGAAAGCTTAACATATTGAAATATAGGTATTTGCTCCTTTAGAAAACAATATGAATGAAATCATAGAGTAAATTTAATAAATAGAATTGCAACTGACGTATTACTTACGTATTACCTTGCGTATTACTTAACTATACTAATTATAGGTATGGTAAATGTTTATTTTCGAATATAGAACACTCAAAAATACATTACCTAAACTAATAATTCATTATTATAATCTGTAATTTTACATTATAATTTATAACCTATTATAGTAAGCTTTATTAATAACTAATTTTATAAAAGCTCAACATATTTTCGGAATTCTTACGTAATTGTAATAATATCTCGATAATATTATGTTCTTAAAATCATTCTTACGTAAACATCAAGACATATTTTGAGAACAGAAACTAAATTATTAGATGGAAAACGATATTTTATTTTTCATTAAAAAACAAGTACCTACATATTGGAATATATTGGAATCTATTGCATCCGAATACATTCTATTATATTAATTGTAGACTTTTTTTACTTTAATAAACATAACAATCTGAAAGGAATACTTCAAATAAAATTACTTGTTATAAATAGGTATAACCCTAAAATAGGCCTAAGTCTACATATTGTATGTGTTAAATATTAATATGCATGAAGAAATTTAAAAAAATGAAGTACAAAAAGCACTATACTTACGTTTATATAATGTCAGAAAAAATGAATTGCAAAAGGTTTTAAAATTATTAAAACGAGGTTTAACACTTATTTAATAATTTTCCAATTGCGTTTTCCTAACAAACGCTCAGCTTAAAATCACTTTATGAATTTAATGTCTCAAATTATCATACCTATTCATTGGCCTTATTACCTAACAATAATTCATAGACGTGAAATCAAATCATCCTACTCTTTGACCTCAACGAGAACAAGTACATAATATCATAAATACTATCTTAAAACAAAAATTATCTAGGTATATAATAGGTATATTTTAATCTGACGTAAAATAGTACCTATAAATAATATTTATTATAAAAAAGTTATCAAAAAATGAATAGGTACCTATAAAAATATAAATCGGAAATACATTTGTGCCGATTCAATAACAACAATGGCATATGGTAACATCTGCTATATTATTTTCTATTGACCTTAGTTCATACATGGTTGATATGTCCTTAAACGAACAACAGTTAATTGTTATTCTAAAAATGTGTCTACCCCTAGTGTTGATCGTCTGTTGTTCACCATTTAACACCATTGACGTAGAAGTACAAATAGGTATGAGAATACATCGATGTATATATTTTAAAATATGAGCGAAAAAAATGTCTCTATATTATAAATTCCTCGTGATTAATTTGATACATCCTAAGACCATAATATAATATCAATGGACAGACAGGTGTGGTGGACTGCATGGGCCCCCACAAAACGACTTCCATTGCCAACGCCTTCTTCTGACTATGAGAGTAGGTATACTCCTACTTGTTTATTTAATAACATTAATGTAACATAAATCTATGTTATGCAAGACGAAATTTACTCAAAAAAAAAAAAAAAACGCTTATGGCTTTAAAAAGTAGTTCGTATTTTATAGTTTATACAGACCTACAAATCTTTGAAAATACACAATTTAAAGATAACTATATCAAATAATATACTTATTAAAAGAATGTGTTCAAACAATGATGAAACAAAAATTGAAAAAAACTATTGAAGTACTGTTAAGATAGGTATTATTGTTTGGTTACTATGTTAAATTGGAAAATAAATAAATTAATATTATAATTATCAATGTGGACAAAAAAAAAATTAATAGTAGGTATTTATAATTATTACTTAACTGTTCTAAAAGTTAATTATTATAAATTAAGTAAGTAAATAAATGCTATCAAATTTAGAGTTCATCGACATCCTCAACTACAATATGTTTAACAATATTTCGACGAGTAAAATTATTTAATATTTTGTCCCCTGATAAAGTGATAAGTAATAACATATAATAATTTCTATTTCGAAAATCTGGATATTAAACAAACTTCTAAACAAAATCAAAATTACGGCAATACCATAAGAGGAATTGAAAAATAATTATGTTTCATTTCACGCACGTTACGACAGTATTATGTCAAAAGTTATATTAGGTAACTAGACGTAAGTCGTAACAATTCAAGAACATGAATAATATTCATTTAATATAATATGTTGTATAATAATATGTTTAAAATGTTTAAATATAAAGTAGGTATACGACACATATTCGACTCTAAAATGTATAACCAATAACTTCGTAAAAAATATTTAAATAATAATCAATCTTATTCAATAATTACGCTCGTAAATCGTAATTGTGTTTTCAAATGTTTGAATATGTTTTTCTTAATAAATAATATAATGTTCTAGGTATATTATAAGGCTATTTGTATTGTGTATTTTTTTTCGTTTTTCTCTAAATCGAAAAATAAATATTATATAAAGAGCCGAAAATCAGAAAATGTACACTTTGATATTATGATAGATACCTAGTGAATAATACTCGTATTTTTGCTATACTTATTCATCTCATCAAAAATAAATTGTATTATTATTTTTCATTTTAATAGAAATTTAATTATAAATCATAGCAATCGAAAAGTGATTACTAGATCTGTATTATACTATTATGACGTTTTTTAAAATTTTGAAGTGATCATTCCACATAGAAATATTTTGAGTCATATTACTTTTTATTTTTCATTAAATTAGAATGATAAGACACATTTATAAAAAAAAATATCTAAAAATTATGTCATTTTAAAACTAAATATAGGTACCTAACAAATTTATATAGGAAAGAAAATTTTTTTATTTCTCAAAAAAATTTCAAATTTCAAGACCTTAAATATTATCGCAATTCATCAAAATAAAATGAAGTTTATTATTTTTTAATTAGTTATGTTAAACAAAATTCAATGGTACATGTGACCCTAATCTAACCTAATGCTACTAAAAATAGATATTTAAATATTTTTTGAAAAATAATTTGTCTAATAAATGAATTTTTCTGCATGTCATTATAAAACTTTTATTAGAATTATTATGCCTGTTTTTTCATAAACAATAAAATGTATATAATATAGAACCTGCATTAATTTTATACACAGTTGCAGTTTTTTTAGGTTTCTATTTCTAGAATATAGGATAAAAAATTTCATTGATTTAAGTAACCTTAATTATTTATCAAAAAATTCCCTCTTGATTAGATCAAATATACCTACAGTAATTATAATCATGGAAGTATTTATAAACATTTTTCAAATAAATAGAATAGGGCGAAACGTTGATAATGATACAGTATAGGAATTAGGGACTTGTTTATAAATGATTTCACTACATTTGTTTAAATGAATAAATTTATATTTTATCCTGGATTTGGGTTCATGGACTAGTATCCTAAGTTGTATATTCCAAAGTAATAAATATGCTCATTGTTCATAAATATAAAAATATAAGAAATTAACAGTGTCAGACTATACAAACTTTGAAAAACTGATATACCTATCAAATTATAATTACATTTGATTAAAATATACATCAAATAATTTAAGTAGGTACCTATGTGAAAATTGTGTTAATTGAAATATATAATTATGATAAGTACCTAGGTACGTATAATTTGGGATTTTTCTATATTAGCTAATAATTACAACTCTAGGATTAAAACAAATATCAAACTAAAAAATATAATAATAAATATAAATAATTACATATAAAAATTATAAAAACATGTTCTTTAGGTCTTTGTATAAAAAAATACACCTATGTTACAATTTAACCATTATTAAATTGTATAACAAACTTAGATTTTCAAATAAATCAAATGACATTGACAAAGAACTATACTATACTAACACCTATACTTATTTTATTTATTTGAATTTTATTTTTAATTTTATAAAGGAAAGTATATTTTAATTCTAAATGTTAGGTAGGTACCTACTTGGGTACTTTCAATTTAAAATATAATACAATTAATAAAATTTGCTGTTGATCAAATATAAAGTATAAAATGTAAGTATATGTTTTTTTAACTAGGTAGGACATTTCTTAGAACACTAAGAAAAATAAATTAATACAATTAAATAATTTTGATATTTTTAATGTGTTTAGGTAGGTAAGTGACAATTAAAATAAATATTTAATATACCTACCTATGTTAAAAAAATATAAAATACTAAAAAACGGGTACCTGATAATATATATATATGTATTAGGAACACAAAAATTAAAGTTGTTATTTAATAATCTAAATTCTAAGGTGATATAAAATAATAGATTTAATATTAAAAAAAAAACACATCATTGTAAAATCCGAGGTAAAATCAATACATTCATCACTCCGCTCAGAATTTAAAATTTAGTTACAGAGTATTAAATATTTTAAGCTTGAATATCTACTATGTTAATTTGTGGTATATCTGATACCAATCAACAATAAATGCTTAACTTGGGTTAACTCTAATGCAGTTGTCTTCAACCTGTATTTATAGCTGACCAAATATGAAAAATGTAATTTCATTGCGGGCCAGTGGCAGTTATAATGGGGGGGGCGATAAGTGGTTCGGGCCCCCCCTTGGGCTCTTCCTTGATCATATTTTACGTTTAAATCGGGGATAGTACCTATATATATATATACTATTTATAATAATGCTATGGGGGGGTTCCCCATTTTTGCCCTCCCCTTGAAGATCATGTATAACCGCCACTGTTGAGAGCCAACATTTTTTTAGAGATAAAAAGATAACAAAATTAAAGAATAGATAAAATATACTACCTAATATATTATTTTAAAAACATAAATTAACTAGGCGGGCCAGACCCGTCCACAAGGTACCTCTGCTCTAAAGCATTCTTTTTCAATAAAAAATATTAAAATAAAGAAAAAACAAATATAATTAACTATGGGTTGTACCTACATCTCAAGTGTCTCACAGACACTTGGTTTTGTATTATGCTCAACCAAAGAGTTTAAGTAAGTTGTTTGTTTCACTTAAATCTATCTACTGTTCTCTTATTAAACCCATTTAGATACCTTCTAGAATATACCTCAGTACTGTGATACATCTTCATAGTTTTGGATTGTTCTTTTATAGAACGTGTCCGAAGAAGGTTTTTAAACTCATCTGCATTCATTTTAAAAATTAACCATTTTCCCAAGACTACCAACCAGTTATACACAAACTTAGTCTTCTTTTTATTTGGTAGAAAAGTTGAGGCTAACCTAATCTTTTTAGCCAAATTAATTGAGGGGTGTATTGATGCTCCTTTCCTACTCTTTTAAGTTCCTTCCAGTCCAATTAGTTTGTCTATTCACAATACTAACTATGGTAGAAACCAGCCAACTGATATGATACTTGGTAATGAGCATCTTCACTTATTTAAAATAAATAAATTATTATGTACCTACCTAATTATTTATTACTCATATAGTTATACATACTTTTCTATATTTCAGCTACTAAATGTAAAGTTGGGTAAGTGCACCCACTTAGGCTATTATATATATATATATATATTTATTTATTTATCTGTGAATTATATTGGACTTATTGCTCATAAATAATTAGGTAAATAAATTGGCAATGAATAATTGAAAATATGTATTTATATCTACTTGTTCAATAAAATAAGCATGCATAAGGCCATGAGGATAATATGTAGTAAATATTTGACTATAAACTAATTCAGAACTAATAAATAATATCCAAAGTACCTATCTATACCCAAGTTTTGGTTAAATTAATTTAAAATGTGAATACATAAGCAACAATTTGTTAAAGATATTATGTTGATATATCATTTATTAAGCTTTATATTATTGTATCTAGTTACACAATTAAAACATTTTAAATAGAAATATAAAATTTAATTACGAAATTGTTATCTTTAATTGATAAATTTGACATGAAACAACCTTAAGCATGAATAGGTACCAGAGTAACCACTAAATAGGTACTTCATAAATAAAAAGGTATTTAAAAAAATAGTAAATTGAAACATACCAAAAAATAAAACAACAATTACTTTAATGGAACATATCATAATATACTTGATTTTATGAGTAGGAAAAACAAATTCATAGACCATAAAGAAATATAAATTTCATGAATTAGTCTATCATACTCGGAAAAAAAAATTAGATTGGTGCAATGGGTAGCAATGTACAAAGATAACAAATTATAGATAGATACTTACTTACCTATTTATATTTTATTTTAAATTTCATGAATGATATTTACCTACTTAATAAATACTTAATATAACACAGTTAAAAGAAGTTAAAAGTAATCTACCTAACTAACATTGAAGTTGAAATTATTTTTTTTCAATTACTGAATCAATCAAATAGTTACACTCGTAATTAAAGTAGGTACATGTGCATTTAATTTAATAATATTTTGAAGAAAACAAACATAATATCCATATGACTAATGTATTGATCAACATTTTATAAATTTGATACCAGTAAAGATAGATTTAACAATGGTACCTACCTATGTATTATATATTATTATTATGAACCCATAAAAAAAATAACCTATCTGATGTATCATGTATGTACAATTCATGATATAATATGTAAATAGGATCTAAAACAACTACTCATATTTTTCTTATACAGTTACTTTGCAAGTAAAACATTTACAAATAAACCAAATTTTAATTTAGCAAATAAAGCAATTTTACAGGTAAAATACTTGGATCAATAGGAATTCTATAACTACAAAATTGTTAAATGATAATAGTTACCTATACTCTATATCAAACTAGAATACACCGGGCAGCCGACCAGTTTTCATTTGGCGCGGCACATCTGCTATATGTCAGCTTTCGATTTCTACACAATGTGGAAGAAAAAATTGCGGTCACCTTAAGTTGCGATGCGCAAAACCGGTGTAATCTAGTTTGAGATAGAGTATAAATATATTTTAACCTAGCTAACCATTTATACACAACAAATTAAACAAAAAATAGGGCAAAAATTTAATATTGTGTCAATGAAGGTTATTCAAAACTTAGAACTTTATGAAAGCGAACATCGCATAATTGTATGAATCAATTACAATTGCACGGCTATGTCCAAAATAGAGGATTTTGTAGATGATAAAAATACAAATTTCTTCAAGAGAACAAAGGTATACCACCACCACTGAAATCTAAGAACGATGAATGGCCGTTATCAGGAGGAATAGAGTAAAGGATTTATTCGTAAAAAGTGTGAGTAACCTTACCAGATCGCGAACTAGATAACCAGAGTCGTTCATGTCTTATAGTAGCACGTTACGTTAGTAGCACAAACAGAAAAAAAAAACTATGAACAGTAAATACTGTCAAAAAATTGTCTATCTGTTTTCGAACCGAAAGTCTAGTCGAGCTACGTATGTTTGAGGCACTGAGCAAAACCAGGAAAAAATCGGCCTAGGTATGTCATCACTGTCATACCGCGATTTACGTGCCTAGGTCACGCGCATCGACCGCGATACCCGTTTACCTACAGTACCTGCCTAGTTCAAGGGAAACGTATGCAGGAACGACATTTATGGTCGTTTTGACAAACAGTCGCACAGTCGACAGATAAACGTCACGACGACGCGCAGTCGTTGTCGGATCTCGCGAACTTAACGAAATGAGAACGAAAACTAACGGCTTTACCTGCGAACAGATGTCCGGGTTGCCAGCGAAATTTCTCGATCCGTCTGCCCGGTCCATGGCTCGAGGCTTTTCTCGCACCTGCTTGACGGCGACGACGACTGACGAACGACACGATCGCTACACCATAATACCGAAGATCCGACGAAGCCGTTTCGTGGTCCACATCGGTGATGTTCAACTGCTGCTATTATTTACCTACCTATTATTATTATGATATTACCGGACGACGATGATAACGACGATGAATTATTACAGTCGGTGCGTGCGCGTGTGTGTGTGTACGGTCCGTGGTGTGAATCAACCAATAATAATAATAATAATAATAATAGGTAAAAATGATAGTGGGCGACGGGTGTGTGCGAAAAAAAAAAATTCGGCGTTGTTCGGAGGCGGATTTTAGGGGGGCTGCTTAACGGGGGGGTTGAAATCGAATTCTAGGGGATCCCCGGCGACCGATATCGATTGTACGGGCGACGTGTGCGGTGTGCACGCGAGTACGCGACGACTGTCGTCGGGCGGCCGTCGGCGGTCGGGAGGCGGCGGAATCCAAAAATCCGATCGACAACGATCGCTGTCGCGTTACGGCGACGGTAGGTACCCACGTACGATATAGTAATGTGTAACGTTCGGTGCGCGCGTGCGCTCGTGTGTGCGGACGCGGGGCGAGGTGGTGTGCGCAACGGTCGGGCGGCGGTGATACTGGTGATAGTGAGCTCGAGCGATACCCCTTTCGCCCTCCCCTCCCTTCGCCGCCGAGCCGCGACTCGTTGCCTCCAGCCGACGACGTGCTTGTCGGCCGCTTGGCGAGTGAGAGCTGCTACCGCTGACTGCAGCAGTCAGCCGCGCTCGGAGTGCAGCTGGAGCGCGTCAGTCGGCGGCGGCGGCCAGACATCAGACCGCCTGACCCATGTTGCGCCGAAACGACGTGTGGGTACGTGCGTGCGCGCGCGCGCGTGTGTGTGTGTGTGTGTGCAGTTTCTCGAATCGATGAGATAATAATATTATTATTATTTACGTCTATTGTAAATTTGTAAACAGTGGGAGAATAGCGATAGAGCCAGCAGCTGCCGAGAGGGAAGCGATAAAGAGAACGGACGATATCGCGGCAGCTGCTCGCTACGTACTTTTTTCAATGTTGCCGCCGTGCAGTGATAGTACGGTCGTCACGGCGGCGGCGGCGGCGAGAGCGAGAAAAAAGAGAAACGACAATCATATCCCACGTCGCCGCCGCCGCCGCCGCAATATCCCTCCCGCCGCCCGGGGGCGTTTTCGACGCAACAAAACGTTCCGGCACAGAAGCAACGACCGCGCGTTCCATCCCCACCGGCCCAGTCTTGTGCGCGACCGTAACACACGACTTACGGCCGACGACCACCGCCGCCGTCGTTGCGGGTTATTACTTATTACCATTTATCACCGCATTGCCGTACCGGTCGTACACTCGTATAGCGAAGGCGGCGCGCGTAGGTAAAAAAATATGCGTCCGTACGTCGTTGCAGTCGGTGGGCACGGTCTGTCGATTTTACCAATATTTGAATATTACCGATTATGCCCACCGAACTTCGCCAAACCAATAGCTATGTGCTCCAATGACGATATTATTATTATTAAGTAGGTACTTTTTTTTTTCTTTTCTGTTTCGCCGAGAAATCCGTACGCAGCTCACAACTCGATAGGTACGATTTCTATTGTAGGTACATCCTAATGCTTTGACCTATCAAAGTGTCAGTAACAGTTATCCGAAAAATGTTCAAACCCCCGTGCGTGTATCCTACGACATCTCTAGTTTTGTTTTTAAAACAATTTTAACGCTTGAGTGGATATTATATTATACAAAACGGATGCGTTATATTAATGTTAATTTACGCGCATGCAATAAATTGTTCAAATTAACAAATTGTATGATTAGGCAATACGCTAGAGCGGTACCTAGTACCTACTGAAGGAGTAAATTAATGCGAATTCCGTTTGTGAAATCGAAGAGAAAAGTCAATGGGTATTTTTCTAACTTTTCAATGAGACACGAGTGTCAGATAATAGCAGTGATCAGCCATTAGCTTTGATCGTATTACCTGCACAATTTCTATAGATACGTCATGAACAACTTTGATAGAACTTATGTTACGCTCGGATCACGTTATTAAAATATTACGTTTCAAATTTCAATGCAAACATGAAAAATGAAACCATTGTAGATTAATAGAAAAGCTGGACGTCATTATTGTTTCATATGATCCGGATAGAAGAAAAATCGCATCTGAAATAAGTGGCAATCACTAAAATCAGATATAACGTCAATGAGCTAGGTATTCATATACGGTTTTTAAAAAGTCCTGGTCGAATAACAGATTTTGTCTCCGTATCACGTCAACGATTGATGCTTATATTTCTTGTATTTGTTTAAAAACGAGTCCAGCACTCCAGCATAATATATTATTTTACATAAAATTAATGTTTGAAAAGCAAGAAACTTACTCATCTTACTGCTGTACCTATAGCAGATTTGGACTTTCGAATGTACTTTGTCAATCATCATTGAATAATTGAGTAGCTCGCAAATGTATATATTAAACTTAAATTGAATGAATGAATGATAAATCATTTATAAATCAAAAAACTTTTGAGCGGAGACTATTGTATCTCTGTATCAAACTCAATTTCTTATAATATTTTATATTATAATACCAACTGTATGTCGTTTTAGTTTTTCTGTTATTATAATTCACTTAAGTATACTGCAGTTATACATTAGATTAATTTTTGACAAAATCGACGCATATTTTATAGTATTGCTAAATTCTAATAATTATCTAATATATACATATTAATAATTAATATGCAAAGAGAGAAAACTTTGTAGCTCTATTTAAGTATATTGTGCATAGGTACTTATGTAAGAGTATGAAATTTAGTATATAATTAATGGGTAAGGGAGCGTAGAAATAATAATTGTACACATCATATAAATTATAATAATGTTTAGAACTAAAACAGGTAATAGTAAAATATAAAAATAGGAACACTCCGATTATCATCTGTTTAGTAAAATAACATTTAAACAAATGTTTACTGAACAAAGACAGGTAATACGAAATATAAAAAACAGTAGGTACCTTAGTAGGTACCTACCTACCCTAATTAGATACTGCACTTATTATTCAAACTAAAACATATTATATTGTGACTACTGACTAGTAATTATTTATTACCTTAATTTATACTTAAAACTCGTAAAAAATAACATAAATATTAAAACTTACGTCAATTTGTATAATAATTTAAAAATAAAAGTGACAAAAAATGTGTTTATACATCAAAGATATCTTAAAAATCAAGAAAACTTATTTTTCTATTGAAATCAGCATAAAAGCTTCTTTTACTTTTTCGATTAAATGTGAAGCAATGAAGCATACTTGATTTTTTTTTATCATTTTAACGATACTAAAAGCATGTTTTCAGACTCACAGTCTTTTGGTTAAGGTTAATTGTTTTGCACACGATTAATAAAATGTTTATTATATGCTGGTAAGTGGCAACATGTTATATACAACAGTACTTTACTAATTTAAGTATTATAAATATTGAGAGAGACCTAGCTAATGACATTGTTTCTTAATAAATATTAAACATACCTATTTGTAAATGTTGATAAAAATTATGTTTGATACTTTGGAATTTATAATATAATCAATTACTATAGGTAATAAAAAAAATGAATTACATTAAATTTTTTTCTAAAAATTATATTACGAATATAATAATAGTATACCTAATCCAAATACTAGAACTCTGTAAAATTGTGAGGGTATAAGGGCAGAGAACCTTACGACTTTGTAAGAAATTCATATTTTAGCATTTTAATACCCCCAGATTTGAACTCTATTTGCGCCACTGCCCGTAACCCGTTTATGTATATTTACTTTTTCCTATCACGCGCTCATTACCATAGAATAATAATAATTTGCCTATAAATGCCTATTGCTGGAAGACAACAAATAGTATTGTAATAAATATATACCTATAGGCTATATTTATGTATACTTACTAGATATTCCAGATATTTATTATTAATAAGACTACCAGAGTACCATACACCGAATCGTGACCCAAACAAGGAATAGTCTTCTGTAAAATAGTTCAGGGACAATCCAGCCCTGAATTTATTAATAATATACAATATTATAGTACTTGCGTTATAATTTATTATTATTTGTTATTAACTTCTATTTTAATATCAACGCACTACGTAGAATGGTGTGAGCTGATTATCAGTATAAATATCATAAAATTAGTCTAAACTCTGAATATAATGACAACTTCAAATCTGTTGATAAAAAGTCTCAATGTCTACGCCCTACGGACTACGATTCATATTGTATATTATAATGTTTTATATTTTTTATAAGATTATACACAATATTAATCGTAGTCCGTAGATGTTTTTAAATATTATTTAGTATTTTTATTAATATTAATATTGTTTGAATTACAATACGAAAAATAACTAGAAATTAATACTTATATTATCGAAAACTGGTGTTTCATAATTACCTATTTCCGTTTTTCTGGGAAAACGCTATATTTTGTTTGTGTTTTATAACTAAAAAATGTAGAGGAGTTTTAGGCTTTTACTATTTTTGATTTCTTCAAAATACCACGCTAAATTAAATTTACTATCCAACATCACCCTTAATGTAAAAAAAAAATATTTTTCTTTTCTAAAAAGTGTCGTTAGATACAAAAAATAATCACATATCGCCGTATATAGTACACGCACAATACACACATCATTACATAATAATTTGTAAAATCAATAATTATAACACGGATACAACTGATACAAGCAAGTCGACATCATTCACACACTATTGATCTACTGAATACTGATTCTACTGGGTCCAAAAATTGACCCGATTAAAAAAAATCTTTAGGTATTTGCCACTTATATAGGTTAGATAGGTTATATAGGTATAGATAATAATTAATAATATAATATATTAATATATTAAGTTATAAAATAATATATTATTATTATTTATTATTTTATTGTATATATTATATTAACATTATTGGCCAATCGGACGGCCTCTTAACGCCTTTACCTATCGAAATATACATTATTATAATACTATAGTGTTATTTTTTTTGTCATCTTGCTAGTACACATCATGACTCGTATAATAATAAATAATAATAAACCATAATTGAGACGCTTTGTTGTCCAACTATTGAACTACCTATTATACAACTCTGCAGTCTGCACCTATAATAGATTTATGTGTAGCTGTGTAGATGTGTAACAAGCACTAATAACTTAATATTATATTTTTTTTTAACTCAAATTTATACATAGGTCTAACGTTTAAATAAAAGTATAGGTACTTGCGATTAATTTCAACGATTGAACATACTTTTAATTCTTGTAATTAAATTATGTACACAAAACACAATCGATACTCCGCGATTCAGTAAATTTCAATTACCTAAGTTAGATATACAACATATTTACAGGCCTATTTACAAATTATTGTACCTTATACCTATTATATACTTATATTACACAGTATACACTACAGGTACAGCTATACATGGTGATTACAATGATTTGTCATATTCATATCTAATTTTAATGTAAAATTGTATATACAAAGCTAATGTAAGCATATCATAGGATAAACACAAAAACATATCAAGAATCCAAGGTTTATTCAGTCACCAAAATAAAAATTGATTTTATCAATTTTCCTTTAAAATTCTCGATTTAAATTTTTCAGGTTATTTAGAACCTCCTGCAAAATACCAAACTAAAACCAATTCAATAACAAAAATTAATTATTCTCAAAGATAAAAATTGAATTTAACAGTCCTAAAAAGTAAAAATAAAATTGTAAAATAGAACATTCATCATCGTCCTATACTCAACGTTTAAAATAATTAATTACCTAGGTATCTAATTAGTTTTGACTACAGTTATGCATAAGTAGGTGTAAATATATTTTTAACTTAACTTTAAAATTTTTAAATTTAGTAGAAAAAATTATAAAATATAAAAGTACAGAGAATATGATTTTAACGATTAAATTATAAACCACAACGTAAAAAAAAACTGAATAAAAACACTGATCTGCCTGAATGCCTAACACAGCCTATACATAGGTATTTCAAAAGACATTCTATAAAGATCAGTTTTTATTAGTTATTACTTATTACTATTTACATTTACTATATGTAAATTGTAAATAACTATGTAATTTATGTTTTGATCTAGTAAATCGATAAGTTGAACTAATTTTTGCCAAAAACATAACATATAACTTACAATTATTATATCCCAACAAAAACCCTTCGTAAACTACATGTAAAAATGGCCAAATAAAAAATATATATAATTTTAAGCACAATAAAGATGTGGTATCATGAATAAATGCTAAGTAGGTATATTGAATTTATGTAAACTTATTTTGTTTCAAGAATTTATTTACTTGACGAGGAATTATTTAGAATAGTATAAAATATTCAATAATAATATTTTTTAAATAATAATAATTTATATTTTAATAGTCCTTTCACCTTCACCATTTCATTATTTTATTTTTGTTCATAACATTTTGTTTCATTTAAAAAAAAATTCCTCGCCAAGTAGGTAAATAAATTCTTGAACAAAATAAGTTTACTTAAATTCAATATACTTAGCATTAATTATTCATGATATCACATCTTTATTGTGGTTAGTCTTATTTTTTTTTTACTTAGCCATTTTTACACGTAGTTTACAAAGGGTTTTTGTTGTGATATCACTAATTTTTAATTTTCATCATCAATGCAAATTATAATAATTGATAATGTTTGTTTTATTTGTTATTATGACAACGGCCCATGATGACGTCAGAAACGGCTGCCGTGATTCTGAATTTAATATAAATTTCCATTAAAAAGTTAGCACTAAGTATTTCATTTATAGCTTAGTTTCTAAAAGTACGATTTTAATGATTTTTACAATTGCACGTTATACACAATATTTCTGATGTTTTGGAGTTTACTAGGAGTTAATTGATGTAGGTATTAGAAAATTAGTTATATTGTATAACAAATTTGTCTGTATTTTACACAGTTTAAATGGACAACTTCTGCTTCGATATAAACACACCGTCGTGCAGTTACTTATTATTTTTAGATTCTGAACGAACTGGACGAAGTGATGAATGATTTTACAATTTTTTATTGATTTTACAATGATGTGTGTTTTTTTTGTGTGTGTCTGTGTACAACATACTTACATACCTAAGTAGTCGAAATAATGCTTCAATTTCAAACTTTGAGAGTGGTTTCCGATGGAAAAGTGAATATCCTTGGTGCATTATAAACTATAGAGGTCAAAAGTAAACATTTTGTAACAGTTTTCAAAAAAATCGAGAAAAACAAAAAAAAAAAAAAAAATGACGGAAAAACGGGAATTTTTACGCAAAACCAGTTTTCGACCAAATCGATTGATTTTTTTACATGGTTGTAATTCAAAAATTAATCACTGTAAATACTTGAAATTTTCATCAAATGTTTATGTCAGTGTTATCTTATTTATAGTTAAATTTTCAAAAAACTTTGACTTTTTTTGAGTCATTAATAGACCACTGAAATTTTCGATTTTTATGAGAATTTTTTTTTGAAGTGTCGATAAAAATTTTTTGGCCCTATCAAAATACTTGAAAATTTAATTCAAAGTTCCTCATAAGTTATTCTTATAGTGATTAAAAAAATATAAGAATACATAGACACATTTTTTTTTATTAGCATTTGAAGTTCAAATATTGACAAAAATTTGTCAAATTCCTGAATATTTACAAATTATTTTGTAGGTATAATTCATAAAAATTGTTGTATAAATAGCTAAGAGTTGGAAATTTAATACAAGGCTTTTCATAAGTTTAGCCTACAATAATTATAAAAGAACTTAAATTTTGGAGTATTCAGGCCATTAAAACATAAACCACCTTTTTCACTAACCACTGGAAATTATATTCTAGAATCTAGGCTGACAAATCATCTTCGTTCAGAATCGTTTTTCGTATACAATGATACCTATCATTGGATTCAAATTTAACACTCCTATAATATATAATAATTATCCATACAATATAATGTACAGCAGAGCGGTACCCTCTTATCTGCTTTTTTCTTTTTCAAATTTATTTTACTTAGTTCGCACTACAACTGTGGCGCTGGATATAATGTTATAACTTTATAAGTTATAACATCTTACTATAATATACTCCATAGACCATAGAGTTATATAAATATATTATTGTTACCTATACATAATAATAAATTACTACAAGAATGTAGTTTAATTTTATTTTATTATGTTACCAAATTTGTTGAGTGGGCTTTAGCCCTTTCCGGGGCGGACATTGACGAGTTTTTGGGAGGCTATGATTCAAACTGGGGGTGCTAAGTGCTCCAAGCCCCCCGCAAACTACGCCTATATATATTAAATATAATATATAAGTACACATGTATTAATTTATATAGTACATTAGTACCTACTTACAACTATTTATAGTTTATAAAGTTTAATATTTATAAAAGTTTTTCTAAATATTTAAACACTTTTTATTAAATTTATAGTGTTTGGACTGTTTGGAGGCTTCGAGGGGGGAGGCTAGCTACTAGTTACTGCACAAAAACACTTTGCTACTGCCTCCCACATTTTTAAATAACTTGATGAAAAACCGCTTCAAGAGATAATGATATATTAATATTTAATATCTATAATATTGTCACGTTGAAAATGAACTAGGTATTTTTAAGGGATTGTGAGTAGGCAACAATATTACTATCTAAGTATACCAATTATTATTATTTTTATATTTTACCATGGTGTAAAAACGCAAGTAAATTATAAACGGTGTCCGGTGACTAAAGTGACATTCACTGTGCCTGGTGCCTCCAACGCGCAAAACTATAAAACAACAAAACGTGTTTGTGGTTTCCATGTCCCAACAAATTAGGTACACACCCAATAATAATTCACTCCTTGTAAGATCTAAAACTTGTTTTTTTTTCGATTTAATCGAAATAGAAAATATTTCCTCAGACTTATAAGTATTCTTCAATCTAGCTGTTTCAGTGCAATGACATTTGTAACATTTTACAAGGAATTATTGGACGATAATAATTTTATTTAGGTATACCTAGATTAACCCTAACCCGTGTGTGATTTATTATAAATACTGAAATATTATTCGTGTAATCGTGTTTTTATTTAAAACATTTTATACTGCCTAAAATATACAAACCGTGAATGGTGACAGTAAAATTTATAATGTTATATAATTTAATTAAATTATAAATTTGTTTGAACATTAAAATATAAAATTATATTTTAGTAAAACAAATTATTAATATTTATTTAAATTATTTAAGAAATGTAATTATTATTTATTTATTTAAGGTTTACTCATTATGATTTAGGTATCAATTGTGACATTTACAACTACTATTACTTTAGTACTATTATACTTATTTATTATAGTAATACTTACATAATATAGCATGTATTATACTTTGAGAAATAAATTGGCTTAATGTATAAAAAATTGTATTTCTATTTTCTAAACATAAACATTGAGTTAATTAAATTTAAACACAAAAAAAATCATATGTTAAAATGTTGCTTAACTTTCATAGTTTGGATAGCAAGGATTTCTAAATTAATGCTATTACTAAAAAAAAAATATGCAACCAACAAATTTAAGTAAGAATAAAATTATGCTTTACAGCTTTTATTGTGTTTGATTAATAAATATGTATAAGCTTTAAAATGACTAAAATATACTGAGTAAGACATTAGTATATTAGTTTATTTATAAATATATTTAGCCTTGAGTTTCAACTAGTGACTAAGCTTTGTTGGTAATAATAGTAATATATACTTATTATATATATACTTATATATATATACTTCATTTATAATAAAACCAATTTTAAATTCAAACATTTTTTAACAGTTACAATATTATGATTTAGTTAAATAATTCAAAATTATCAATCAATACCTAAATCATTATTTATTACATACAATTTAATAAATTTAATAATATACTACCATAAATATACACACTTCACTAAGAAGTAAGAAGTTATGATTCTAAAAGTCATAAAAAAATTATATACCTAATTAGTTTTGTATAGTCAAGTAAATACTTTATATCTGCTCTATCAAGCAAGTAATTACTTTTAATGAACATTAAATCAAAACAATAGAAGTATATATTTAATGTAAAATAAAATACTTTTAAACTGTTCTTTTTAACACATTTAGGTATTTTAAATACTTTTTCTTCAGATTTTTATTCTAAATTACAATATATACCTTTTTTTAATTTTACCATTGTACTTAAATGACCAATATTTTTGTATTTTAATAGTTTACATTTTGTACATATATTTAAATTAATACAAATATTCAAGTATCAAGTATTTAAATATGTATTTTGAATACATAATAAGATAGTAACAACTAACAAGAATAGTAATGATAATAAATTACTGGGTCTATCTATCAGGATTTTTTTTTTTAATTTAAAATTGAAACATTTAGGTACATTTTTAACTAATAATGAAAAGTAGGATTTTTCTAAATGTTTATTTGTTTAGTTTGTTCCTACCTTCCTTTTGAATTGACAAGTAAAACATTCAAGTTTGTTTATTTCTAATATAACTATTAGTTTTAAATATTGTACAGTCTATCTACTGTAACATAATTAAAATATAAATATAAAAAGTATCTTTTTAATACTTAGATATATTTTATTACCTATCAAATTATTGAAATAGTTCTAATCTATAAATCTATTAAGATGTTAACATTTTCATTAATTCTTGATACATCAGTAAAGAAAATAAGTAACAATTTTCAATGACAAAAAGAACTTTAATTGCTACATAACTTTTTATGAATTTATATACATGAATGAATAAGCATATTAGAATAGCAACCTATTAAAATATTTATATAACTATCGTTTTAGAGACTAGATAACATTTTTATATCACAATATAATAAATATAATTAGTTTACATTTTTAAGTCTCTGTTAGTATTTAGGTGCTTTCTAAAAATAAGCTATTCCTATATTTTTCACAAACAGATATATATATATATATTATAATAACTATTCATTGTCATAAATAAAAAATAATATAACAGATTAACTGTTTATTATGATAAATACATGTATAATTAATGAGTATTAGAAGATTTTTCTATAAATGTTGTTGCTGAACTTAATACTATACCAGCTGTTTGGGGTTGATGCTGTTGTTGTTGTGAAGATGGTTGTTCTGACCAATTTGTTTTAATTTCACGTTCTAATCTCTTATATTCCTTAAAGTAAACAAAATAAATAAATCATAAATCTACGTAGAAACAATTTTACCATCCCAACAGTAACATTTTATTAAATTAGTATTTTTGAAATATTATCTTAATAACTATAATTGTATAATAATACTTAGTATTTATAAGCTTTTAAATAATAAAAAAAATAAGATGGTTCAAAGAAAAACACATATAACATATGCATACAAATTAAAATAGTTTGAACATAAAAAATAGTCATTTTAACAAACTTAAAAAAAATGCATAGTCAAATTAAAACAAATATAAAATTTTGAATTAAAAAATTAATTAAATACTACAAATTATGTAATATTTAGATTTAAATTATCTAAGATTTTTAATTCTTTGTTAGGTATAATATTGAAAGTTTGAAAGATATTTTATAATTTTGTAAAAATGTAGATGAACATGACGTATACCATTAGAAGAAAATTAAATAAAGATTTTTTTTGTTTATTTGAAAATCTTTAGTCTATACTCCACTACTCTGTCAACATTCTGGCAACCTCGTCTTTAAACGTTTTTATAGTTGTCAAAAAATATATTCTATTAATGTTTATAATCAAAGAAAACCTATAAAATTAGAATTAGAAAAAATAATTAAGATTGTATAATTAAATGAAAAATAAATATTATGTTATATTAGTATATTACTATATATACCTACTATAATTTATGCTTAAGATACCTCAATAAATAGATGCTGAACATTTAGAGCAATCTAGTTTCGCCATAACAATAAGATTGGGAATTTACCTGACAAATTATTGATAAAATTTTAGCAGACCATTCAAAATATCTAAAATGGATTAACTTGATACATATCTATACTTTAAAAATGAATTCAAAATAATTGGAAATAAATTATAAGTAAGGAATATTAGGTTTATTATATACATTGTAGGACCTAATAATAATTTATTATAGATCATGGTGTAATGGCATGTATAGAATAATTCTGTGAACAACTGAGCATTGCAATAATAAAGCTATGGTTAAAAGGACAATGATTAGATAATATTAAAAAACTACCTAGTATTGTTTATTAATTAAGCTTTGTTATTCATTATTATTTCATCTGAAATTAATTAGTAATATAACTATTTATTTAATACCTACAATGAACAATTTAATACACACCCTTTTATACAATAGGTAATTTTTATAAATTACTCTTTAAAGTGCTTTGAAAATATGTTTCTGGAATTTTTCCAAATGATTGTACACAGATTCGAGACTTCAGTAGTAACAGAATAGGTATATTTTTAAATAAAATACATGCCAACCATGTGTGCACTTCTCCAAGACATCAAAAGGAGTTATATAAATACACCTTAATCTAGCAATGCTTACCTTAATTGTTTCTTTTTCACGAGATGCTGCTATTGCTTTATTTAAGGTACTGTTACGTTGCAAGTTATACCAGCCAATGTGCATTGCTCCAAATCCTACAATAAACATAAGAACTTCCTTGTTGCGAAAAACAAACTGTTTCATATTTTCTACGGCCATTATGATAGTGTTCTGTATATTATTATGTATGGTTTCCAAAATATAACGAACTGATTACTATTGATTCCAATGGTGCTTGCAAACACATTAAATATAAATCATGAATTTCGATTTGTTCCTCTCTTAGTAGTACAACACACATCCGACTTAATAACTAATGAATCGCGTAATAAATATTGCAATCACGCAGATAGTTTCTGAAATCTGACTACTGATACTGATTACTGAAGTCTAAAACATAAATAATCGACATTCAGTAAAAAAAAATTGTACTAATTGTAGTAATAAAAAATAAAAATCACTATCACGGATTTTAGGCACAAATGCACGATATCATCAAGTGATAACTATTTCCGTCGAATCAAATATAATGGGCGTAAATAAGAATCCATCCCATTGTTATCACAATACCACATAAAATTTTAAAATTTTACCACATTAATTTGTAAAAATTACAAAATGTAATTTACTATTTAACCTTAACGTTTTCAGAGTTTGAGCACTAATCTTTAAGTTGTCGTGACAAATTATGATACATGAGTTTAAGTACCTAGTAAATAAACTATTGGTATTTATCACAGCTAGGGGCGTCATTTTAGAACATGATTAAAGATATAGATCTTGGATCTATAGATGTAAAATCTTTAATTATGTTACAGAATTTTGTGTTCAATGTTGTCATTTGTATTACAAAAGCCTCAATAAATATTGATGACAAATGTAAAATACAAAGAGTATTTATATTTTTTTATCATACACCTTGTTATATTTATCACCATTCACCAGTCACCTTCTTCATTTGAAGTTTTAATCCTAATATTTATGATTAATTATTTAAATATGAGAAGTAAAAGAAATACAAAAATAAAACACAAATTTTAGAGTTACAGATAATTTTATAGCAATTGTTTTATAAATTGTTCACTAGATACGTCATATTAGAGTATATTCCAAAACCCAACATGTAGATCATACTACCAAATATAATATTACATAAACTACCAAAGTACCTGTTCTAGTGAATAATATATTTTTCAATAAATTGTATTTTAATTTTTATTAACAACTATTGATAAAATTGTTGACATATTGACTAGTTTAAGCAGCAAAGTACAAATTTAATTTATGTTATATTACTATAACTATACATTCATCTATTTAAGTTAAATTAAAAATTCTTATTTGGTAAATAGTAAGCTAAAATTAAACATTAAAACAACTATGAGTTTTTTCTGTGGTTTTTATTTTGTGGGATTTTTTTTCTCATGGGTTTTTATTTTTATTCTTTAAGTGATTATAATTTAATATGTTATATTTATTTATTCAACCGGTCTATGGAAACTTAATTTTCAGTTAAGTACATAAAAATATATCAATAGGTACCTATGTCATTATTCTTTATTTTATTACCAAAAATAAATTAGCAATAATATGTACTAATTATTGAAAAGTAAGCTGTAAGTTAATATTTATATTGTTGATAAAAATAAAATGTTCTTATACTAAAAAGTCCTAAATAACTTATTTACCTAAATATTATAATTATTTTTTGAATATTTATATTATATAGTCATTATACTTAAGTAGGTAGATACTTGCTAATAGTTAGTTTGTAAGTTATAAATTATGTTAATCTGAGAAATAGGTAGTATATTTTATTAAATAACAGTAGGTAACTTCAATAATTACCTAGTTTTTTAAATAATGTAATTGTTTATATTGTTTTATTAGTGTATATGTGTTGCCCTGCAACAGCAATTTATAAAGAAATCAACCAGAGACTAGTTTTAACATACTCTCTTAAAAAATAAGAAACATAAAGAAATCTTTTACAGATGATAACCGTTAAATCTTGTATTTATTATTAGATTATAGAATTATATATA
Source organism: Aphis craccivora (assembly GCA_009835225.1). Lineage (NCBI taxonomy): Eukaryota > Metazoa > Arthropoda > Insecta > Hemiptera > Aphididae > Aphis > Aphis craccivora. Next base: position 28,849 of record VUJU01000966.1, on the reverse strand, counting down.
TATTATATAGTATATTTAAAATAATCATATGCATTATAAACTAATAAATTATTAATCCTTATAATTAGTCAAATGAGAATTGAATGAAATGGTTGAATTTATTAATTATTATTGAAATAAGTGGCTACAAATTATGATCATGAAGTATGATAATTTGACAAGGAATAATTTTTAATTTTTATTATAATATATTTTCAATTTCATAGTAATAGATGAAAAATATAGTTATTTATATGACAATTTGAATTAAAATTATCCCAATTTCATTTTATATGAATTCTCTTTTATGTATTATCACTTAATTTCGATAAAATTTTCATATTAATAAAAATTATTTGAATTCATCAGCTGCAATCTTAATTAGTGATGTAATATTATATATATAATTCTTTTTCAATATATTTTTTTTTTTAGCAATTTACAATTTACCTGCAATTTTGTTTATGCCATGTTATATTCTATTGATTACATTGATGCTTAAGAAGTAAATTTTAAAAATCTATTTCTTAAATTAATATGAAAAAGATTTAAGGATAACTTCTTTAGCATTATTTGTTTATTTTTTAATTCTTATTTGGGGAATAGGAACACCGAACCGCATGATATGTAAAGCTTTAAAATGAATAAATTCATACAATCGTCAATAATATTTTAAACTAAAACATTAATTCAAATTTTGAATTCATCTGAAATATTACTATATTAGTCTGTTTGTTACCTAATATCAGAAATGGCTTGCTGTTATATTAAAATGATCATTATATAAAGTTAAATTATATATTTATTATCTTCTATAATAATCTGACAAAATTATTGTTTAGTTGTTTAAAATAAGCTAGCCAAAAAGTTATCTAAACTACTGTTATATATTACCACTTGTAGATTTACTGATTGTTTATTCTATGCATAACTTTAAAAAGCTCACATTTGTAATGACACAAAAAAAGAAACTATGAACTAAATTTATTGTTTGATGAAAAATACTATTAGTAAAAATGGAATGACATACTATTATATCTGACCACTGGTATTAATTTGTGAGTTTAAAAAAAATGGATCCATCATTCATATTTAACTTGTTTTATTATCCATTTCAAGGGTTTGAATATCTTAGAATTATGAATATAAGCCTTATAAGTTTTAATGTAATGCGTATGATAAACAAACAATCCAGTAGGTTATCCTTTTGGGTTTTTCACAAATCGTTTTATTCACATCACATTTCATGCTAGTAGACAAATATTACAAATGTACAATTTACTATAGAATAGTATTTTTTAAATTTATTTAATCAATATTTTACATCACTATTTAGATTAAATTTCAGAAAAAAAAGAAGTACCTAATATTAATCAATAATATGAATTATTGCTCATGTTGACATGACAAAAATCATAATTCATAACAATAAAACCATAGTATAAGGAATAATTAAATAATAATAATAATAATATAATATTATAATTATATAATAATTAAATTCCTTTTACAATATACTATGAATACTCTGAATACATCAATACATGTATTTTATTATCTATGGAGGTATAAGGTAAGTTATAAGGCCCACAGCTAACCTCAAATTACAGTTATAACATTTTCGAGTTTCAAGTGTTTCGACTCTACCTTCATAATTGGTCATCATGTATAAACGTATTATCAATACATCATGTAACTCACGTGTATTGCGGCTTTTTCTTGAAACACATTTCGGCCGTTGTGGTGTTGCGGTGTATGTGTATGTTAGTACAACAATGTATGCTTTATAATTTATGTACTTGAAGTAAATGAATATTCGGCATTATTCACTTTGCATGGTTTTGATTATTTTGTGTTAAACGAATTATTTGTGATGGACGAAGAAAAACCTGACGTATTATCTGTGGACGAGCTGAGGTGAAGAATTATTATTTTATCTATTGTTCTAAGTATTTTTAGTATAACCAATATTCTCCATCATTTGTACATTTGCTGTCCTATTATTCTCATTCTCTTACACATAATATTATAGATTGGTGTCACAGTACAAGAAAAAATAATTTAAGGGAAATTTGAATCTTGATTGATATCTATATGTCTATTTCTTACCTGTTGTGTTGAAAAATAAACCAACTTAATTAGGTACTTATCGATTTTATAAATTACATTTGAAATAGTAAAAAACCGGGCAAAAACAGATTTTCCATAAAATCATGAAACATTTTTTAGTTAGTCGTGGCAACTGTACCTATTAAACATAATGTATGGATTGTAAGGATTGCAAAATGATAAGAATTTTTCAATGTGTTTGAAGTTGCCAGTTGCCTGCCACAGTGTTTTAAGTTTATTATTATTTATTAATGCCTGGGAATAAATTTCAATAGTTAAAAATTAAATTACTTCTAAGAGTCGTAATTAATCTCAATAAAATAAATTAATGTATATTATCTGTTTAAGCCCTCAATAATCTTAATTAATCAAAACAAATGTATTATGTTTAAGTTTAAGTAGGTAGGTAAGTGATGTATGGTATTATTGTATAGGTGTTATTTAGATGCCAATATGTCACTAGTTCTACTTACTTATTTTAGATTTTTAAGTTAAATTAAATCAATAGGTACGCTATTTTTTAACATATCGACAAACACTATTGCGATAGCAGTCATATTCATTGTTGATATTAAATGGTATTACTAGTATAGCAATAATATAAACAGTACCATATTATGGTATTAATTCTAATGTTTTAAGTGAAAGTAGACATTTGACTGTCAATTTGTGTTGCCTTAAATGATTGCACACTGACATATTTTATATTTCATATTTTAAATATTAATAAAATATAGGAAAAATTTTCTATTTTTAATATTTGGGTTTATTATTGTTTTTGTTTTTTATTAACTTGCATTATCATTATTAATGTAAAAATAAATGTCGTAAAATATGTTTTACCTATTATTTTCTCTAGAATCATAAGTATAGTTTTCTTAGTATAGGTATTCTAAGACAAGTTATTTTAAATTCTACTACCAAATTAGTAAAACTACATTTTTATATTATGACACACTCAACATGTTAAATAATAAAAAAATATTAGAATTAATAAGTATTTTTTACAATATTATTTTATATGCATAATTAATTTAAATTCTGATTAATTCAAATAATAAATCATTTTTGTATTAAATCGATTTAAAAAAATGTATATTTAAATTTTTATTGTAAATTTAAATTTTTTTATACCTATTTATAATTTTATAATGTAAATAATTACCCATGTTATAGGTAAATTAATTATTTTATTAATGTATGTTTAGAATAATACTAGATTATTACTCTCAACATCCACCGCCTTGGATTAACAATTCGCCACCAATAGCTAAAAAAATGAAAATGGCTGACACAGATTTAAAAATCGTTGAAGATGTTTTACGTTCTTTAACTTTGGCAGCTGAACATTTTCGAAACCTATGGGATTGGTCAGAATTTGCCAATTGTTATTTAACTCATAATGATAAATATGTTGTTTGGTAAAACTTTAAATACAATTATTATTTATACAGTAAAAACAAAAAGGTGTTATTTTATTTTATTATATTTTTAGGTTGGCTTGTCAATGCATGGCAATAATATTGCAATTGACTGAATCAGAAAAAAATAATCTTATTATGCTTCATATGGATGAAAAAACTTATGAAGAAAATATGTTAAAATACAACTTGAAAAAAAGTTCAAATTATAAAGACTATTTAAAATCATATATATCAGACCCAGACCAGTACACGACTGTCGAAGGAGTATCTCTGTCTATAGTTGGGCCTCCGAAACAAGTATAATATTTTAAATTTAAATTAATTGTAGTATCTAGATTATATAAATTATCAAAATTAAATAGGTTCTAATGTATTAAAATATTTATTGTATAGCTTGGTGATCTTATACTAGTTAGCTCCACAAAACAAAATTTAAGAAATCTATCATTAGCTGTCTCAGCAGGAAAAGCAGTTTGTTTGGTTGGACCTGTTGGAAGTGGCAAAAGTGCTTTAGTACATTATTTAGCAAATATTACTGGTTTGTATAATTCAATCAACTCATTTTTGATTTATATATATATATATATATATATAATGCTTATGATTTTATATTTTGTATTAAACAATAATTATTTTTTACTATAAACTTAAAAACATATTTAAAATAATATTTATATTAGGTATATCTTAAATTAAAATTATAGGATTTGACAAAATAACTCTAAATATTTTATTACTAGACTGTTTAAATTGGTATTTTACTAGGAGTCTAAATCTATTAATATTGAATTTAGTCATTTTATTGGGTAATCATAAAATAGTTATATTTTAATTGACAATGGTTAAATGTATGAAAATACAATAATACTATTTATTTGAATATAGTTAAATAATGTATGTTATATTTAATGATGGTTATGTTTTGTATTTACATCTACCTTTATTTAGTAGTTTTTGTGATGGTTTTGGATGTTTATGGTTAAGCCTGTAAATCATACAAATTAAATAAAACTATTTTTATTTAAATAGTAAAGCTTTGTTGAATATGTGTACAGGACATACTGATGAAAACTTACTTACTGTTCAATTGGGCGACGAAACTGATTCTAAGATGATGCTAGGATCATATCATTGCACAGATATTCCTGGGGAATTCGTTTGGCAGCCAGGGGCTCTAACAAAAGTTTGTTGCTAAGAATTCTGTTACCTGTATTATTATTATTAACCTAAAGTAACAAAAAATATTTATTGTTTAATTTATATAATTTTCATGTAAACATAATTTATCAATTTGATATAATAATTAGTCTTACTTGAATAAAAATTTAATAAATATTGAAAAAAAGTATAAATTACGGTTTTTAATATTTAGGCTGTAACTGAAGGGAAATGGTTATTGCTAGAAGATATTGATTCAGCCTCTAGTGATTTAGCAGCTGTTCTTGTCTCTCTTGTCGAAAGTCGATCACTGACTGTTCCTGGATTTAGAGATCGACTTATTCCAGCTACTGGATTTCAACTGTTTTTTACTCAAAGAGTTATAACTACTAACAGTGGTTACTATCATAAACAAAACATTGCTACTGATTTATTAGGAAAACATTATATCCAAATAAATGTTGAACCACTTAGTAAAAATGAACTTGTTGAAGTTATTGAAATTAAGGTAAATTTTAATTTTCCTCGTATTTATTTACAAATTGTGTATTAATAATATATTTTGTTAAAACAATTTTTTAGTTTCCTATATTAAAGACAATTGCTCCAAAAATTATTGACGTTTTCTTATTATTTTCTGATGGATTTTATAATAGTGATGCTATATTAAGTTTAAAAAGAAATGGAAGATTAACTTCTACTAGAGATTTAATGAAATGGTGTGCAAGGATTGTTAAAGAATATGATGTGACATCAAGTGAATCAGCTTTAAAAGTAATCCAAGATGCAATTGATATATTTTGCTGTAGTGCAGCAAATCCAAGTAAATACAAACTTAAAACATAATTTATTTAAATATTATCTTTAAGAGGAAGTTGTATCCGCATGTTTTATCTCAATCTTACAGCTCATACCATATCAAAATATATATTCACCAGTTCAAATTTTGTGTGTTTAGTTTAAAAATTAAAATAAAATTATTTATTATAAACTTAAAAGTACGAACATTATATGTGTTTTCTCATATAAAAATATTCAATATTATAATATACTGACGAGAAAACAGATAATATTTTTACTTCCAAGTTTTGTAATAGGTCATTACACAGCCAATTACATAAAATTGGAACTCTTTAATGTATATTTTGAAATAGTATGTGGTATTAAGACAAGACAATACGCCATACTGAAACGACATCCTCTTACACGTTAAGAAGAATTTATAACATCTGAAATTTATTCTTAAAAATTATAAAAGACTTAAGTGAAATATATTGGTGGCAGTGATAGTTTTCATGGTTGTACCTTTGCCAAGTTTAATTTTTTTTTTTTTTAATATTTATATAACATAAAAACAAATGAATATATTAATTTTCTTAATTTTTTTATTTATTATCATTAAATAAACTGTTATGATACAAATAAAGTTTATTTTTATGTAGTGTGAAAATTTGTAAACTTGCTGTAAATATTCCATTTGATAGGTTGTTTACTCAAAGCCACATTTTTATATAATCTTATTACGTAAAAATCATTGTTATGGTAGTATAATTAAAGCGTGTAAAATATTATTAAGATTTAAAATTGTATTTCTTATAAAAATGTGATTAACTTCAATGAGCAACTCGCTATAATTTAAAATTATTTTATTATTATAATGGGTGGAGTAAGAGTCATGAAATTTACTGAAAGTTAAAATTGGTTAAATTAAACGTCTTGGATAGTGTATGTATGCCCCTTCTGTGTACATTTTTCTGAATCTTTTTATGTATTTATTTAAATAACCTTAATTTTAGAACACAATATATTTATTAATATGTTATGTATCATTAAAATAATAATTTATTTTATTTATTTTAGAAACAAGACTTGAACTTGCTTGTCATGTTGCTTCTTTAATTGGAGTTGTGAAAACTAAAGCAGAATTTTTTTTAAATGAATATAAACCAACTGTTGTACTGGATGAGAAACACTGCATTGCAGGCCGAGTTACATTACCACGTAATGGTTCTTTTTTAACAGACAACTATATGTAAGAATTTAATGTTTTCATTTTATGATAATTTAAATATTTCTGTAGATATGTAAATAAACTATATTGGGTATCATCTACAATCTTTAAAAATATGTTGTTAAATATAACCATAAAAACTAATTATTAAGCTTCAATTTACCATTTTATCTGAGATTATAAGTTTTTTTTTAAATTATCACAGCATTATTTTATGATTTAAGTATGTTAAGTGTTGAACTTGTTATCAATAGTAATAATATTGCTTTCTCTCTTTTTTATCTCAATTAAATAAACAGGTTATATAATGCTAGTTGGCAATCTTATTATATAATATTTTATTATATTATATTAGTATATCTGTGGATGCATGTAAATAGTTACCAATAATATTAGACAAATTTGCCAGATGATAGTCATATAATAGTTGTCATGTGCCATTCATTATATAATTATTTATAATAATCGTTTGTTATATTATAATCTTATTATCTAATATTATGGTTATATCTATTTAATATCTATTTTGTTGTGAACTTGAAATTAATGTTATTTTCTCCCATATGAAGTTATAGATGATATTGTTTGTAGTTTCTATTTTTCCATTCTTAAAATAAATTGATATCTTGAATTTTTAAGTATATATAAAACTTATTTTGCCTTTCTGAGAATAGAAAATTTTAAAACTAAGATTTTATTTAAATTTATCAAGCAATTATTTTTATAGTTGTACTATACTATGCATGTATTTGTTTTTTTTTTTCAGATCGAATTCAAAGTTTGCTTTAACACGCTCATCTTCGTGTCTTCTGGAACGTATTGCTTGTTCAATTGCTACTAAAGAATCTGTGTTGCTTGTTGGTGAAACTGGTACAGGAAAGACATCAACACTTCAACTATTAGCAAAACATACAGGAAATAAATTAATTGTTCTAAATATGAATCAACAAAGTGATAGTGTTGATCTCATTGGAGGCTACAAACCAGTCGAATTAAAGATTATTATCAAACCAATTAGAGAAGAATTTGAAAGACTTTTTAGGGCAGAATTTAATATTGAACAAAATACAAAATTTTTGGGCCATATTTCAGTAAAATAATTATAATAGTTATATAATGTTAAATTTGTAACTAATTTATATTTTTGTATTAGAAATGTTTTAATAATCGTGAGTGGACTAATTTGATCAAATTGATGAAGCATGTTATAAAAAAAGCTATAGACAAAAACACTAAAAATAATAAACCTATTAAATCATGGTCAGAATTAAATGAAAAATTAAATCGCTTTGAAGTTCAATTCAAACATTGTCAGACTGCAATGGCTTTTGCGTTTGTAGAAGGAAGTCTAATACAAGCTGTAAAAGAAGGTGATGCAATACAAATTAAATTTAAATTTATAGCAACGTATATTTATTTCATTTATTTTTAGGATATTGGGTTTTATTGGATGAAATAAATCTTGCTTCTGCTGAAACACTACAATGCTTATCCAGTTTACTTGAATCTGATGGAACTGTGACTATATATGAAAAAACTGATTCTACACCTATATCCAGACATCCAAATTTTAGATTAATGGCTGCTATGAATCCAGCTACAGATGTGGGGAAGAAAGACTTGCCTCCTGGCATAAGAAACAGGTATTATTTATTAAATTGCCAAGTTGTTTTTATTTTATTAATCTATTTTATTTGTGGTTTTCAGATTTACAGAATTTTTTGTAGAAGAGTTAACAGAACGTTCTGATTTAATTACCTTAACAGCTTGTTATTTACCAGATTATTCTGCTCAAAAGTTAAACGCTATATCTAAATTTTACTTAATTGCCAGGCGTGAAGCTGAAAACTTTTTAGTTGATGGCACAGGACACAAACCTCATTATAGTTTAAGAACTTATTGTCGTGCATTGTCTATAGCGTCTTCAAATCCATGTCAAACAGCTCAGAGATCATTATACGAATCTTTCTGTTTAAGTTTCCTTACTCAGTTAGATAGTTCCTCCCATAAACGTGTGGAGTCTTTAATAGCTAATACTATATTTGGTGAAAAATTAATTCAAGGAGTTATTAATCAGCCTATTCCTAAACCTTTAACCAAAACTGAATCTTTTATTCACTTTGAAGGTTATTGGATTCAAAAAGGAATATTAGAACCTTCAACTTCTGAAAAAGTATGGTTATACTATAAATATAATATTAAGAATTTCATTCATTTAACTAAAATTGAAATATTTTACAGTATATTTTAACAAATAGTGTTAAAAAGAATTTGCGTGATCTTGTTCGAGCAGTCTCATTAAGTTGTTTTCCAGTCCTAATTCAAGGGGACACATGTGTTGGAAAAACAAGTCTAATTACTTATTTAGCTGCAGCATCTGGTAATGTTTTAGTACGTATTAATAATCATGAGCACACAGATTTACAAGAGTATATTGGTTCATATTCTGCTCAATCTATAACTGGACAACTAGTTTTTAAAGAAGGTTAGTTATGAGTAATATTGATTTTATAAAACTATTTCTGTTAAATTAATTTTTTGTTTTTGATGACATGTTTAGCTCATAAATTATTATTCATCATTATCTGTTTATAACTAGTATAGGAATCCACCATGTTCTATCTAATTTTGATATTATATTTATTTTAATTATCAATTTTTTTTTTTTTATTCAATTTTACTGTATTTATTCTTATAGGTGTTTTGGTTGAAGCAATGAGAAAAGGTCATTGGATTGTATTAGATGAGTTGAATTTAGCACCAACTGATGTGTTAGAAGCCTTGAATCGTGTATTAGATGACAATCGTGAATTATTTATACCAGAAACACAAACTACTATAAAAGCTCATCCTAGTTTTAGATTATTTGCCACTCAAAATCCTCCAGGATTATATGGTGGTCGTAAAGTAAATTAAATTATTATTTATTATATTATTTATATTAGGCTAAAATAATATTGAAGTTTTTTTCACAATCCTATAATATACTATAATACATAAAAAAAAAAAAAAAAAAAATGCAACAACAAGTACAAATTAAATTATTAATTTTAATTGTTTTAAAATTAATGTATTTTTTTATTCTTGGACTAAAAAGCATCAATAATAATATTTGTTAGTTTTTGGTTTTACAAATATACAATACATATATCATACAACTATATTTATTAAATTAAGTTGTTTAAATAATAATTGTTTATTATATTAAGAATATAGTACATTTTCTTGATAAATGTTGTTGGTTTATAATTTAGTCAGTATTATGTTTGGCTATACTTGTTAATATAATGTTAAGATAATAATCATTTTTTGATTAAATTAAATTAATTTTATTTTTATGGAAAATAATTGATTTTGGTTATCTTTTTATGCCTAGATATTATCAAGAGCATTCAAAAATCGTTTTATTGAGATGCACTTTGATGAGATTCCAGCTGATGAGTTGGAAACAATATTGTTTCAACGTTGTGAAATGCCTTTGTCATATGCTAAAAAAGTAATATCAGTTATGAAAGATCTTCAATCAACAAGAAAAGGAAGTGCTGCATTTGCTGGAAAACATGGTTTTATAACTCTAAGAGATTTATTCAGATGGGGTGAGCGATATCGTTTAGCAAAAGAAACAGAAAATTATAATTGGAATCAACACTTGGTAGATGAAGGTAAAATAATACTGAATTCTTGTGTGATTTTTATTATTACAATTTTGTATTTAATTTTTCAGGTTTTTTGGTATTAGCTTCTAAAGTTCGTAAACTAGAAGAGGAAAAAACTATATCACATGTATTAGAAAAGCATTTTAAATGTCCTGTTTCTTTAGATAGATTATTTACTTGTAAGATACTTTTATTAATTGTTACCTTTTTGCTAATTTTTTTTATTTAAAAATGTAATTAAATTTTTATAGTAAATAATGAAACATCGCCAATAACTCGCCATATACTTCAAAAAATAGAAATGCAGCCTCCTGGATTTAAACATGTTTATATGTCTAAAAACATTAGACGAATGATAGTACTTGCCTGTTAGTATATTATAGTGTAATAATGACTTTTTTATAATACTTTTATATGTAAAATAATTTGTTTTTATATTAGGTAAAGCCATTGAGTTCAATGAACCCATTTTATTAGTTGGCGAAACTGGCTGTGGTAAAACAACAGTGTGTCAAATGATTGCTGCAATTAACGAAAAAAAGTTATTAACTGTTAATTGTCATCAGCATACTGAAAGTTCAGATTTTCTTGGTGGACTGAGACCTGTTCGAAATAGAGAGCGAGATAATGATCAGAGGTTATTTGAATGGGTAAATGGACCATTAATAGAATCAATAACTGATGGCCATATGTTTTTAGCTGATGAAATTTCTTTAGCTGATGATAGTGTTTTAGAACGTTTTAATTCATTGTTGGGTTAGTTGTTTTTAATATATTTAAATTATGACCTCATGACTATATAATATTATTAAATAAATAATTGCACATTGGTTATTTTCTAGAACCTGAAAGAAAACTTTTACTAACTGAAAAAATTGGAGATGCTGAAAGTGAATCAGAACTTGTAGCACACCCAGGGTTTTGTTTTGTTGGTACAATGAACCCCGGAGGTGATTATGGAAAGAAAGAAGTATGTTAAGGGAAAAAATATTAGATTGAACATAAATATTTAAATGAAAAGTATTTTTTATATTTAATTGATACATTTTTTTAGTTATCGCCAGCACTGAGAAATCGCTTAACAGAAATATGGTGTGAAAGTTGTTCTGATAATAATGATCTTGTACAAATTATTAATCACAATTTTTCAATATCTAATGATAACAGTTTTTCTTTGAGTAAATCAATGGTTGATTTTGTTAACTGGTTAAAAAGCACTGACCAAATAAAAGGGTAAGTAATCCTTAATTTCAATACATGTAACTATTAACTATTTGCTTTAAATATTATATTAAGTATACAAATTATTAATGTAACCTAAATCACTAAAAAGAGATCTCCAATATACTGTCTTTGTTTATTGTATTTATAACAAGTTATATAATTAGTAGATTATTTAAGGTTGTATAAAGAAAGGAATAGATTTGAATTATTAAAAAATATGTTATTAATTTTTTTTTCAGAGCCTTACTAAAAGGTTTCTTTGACTAACACCTGGGTTACTTATCTTTTATTCAACAATTAATATTGATTGTCTTATAACTATAATAATTAATTATTTAAAATGATTTAAAAATTTAATGAATAGTATACTTTTATTTAATGATGTATCTCAGCCACTCACTAGCTTTGATCTAAATTTTGAATACCTGTAAATAATAAACTCGTTATGTATGCGCTGTTGACATATTGACAGTTTTATTTGTTTGAAGTTAGATATTAAAATGTTGTTTTTAAATTAACTAGGGCATTTAATGCATGTTATGTTCTTGTTAATTGTTTTTGATTATTCATTTAATTACTTTATTTGTATGTATTTATTTAATTGACATTTTGAATACTATGTTTGTTATTATATGATATGTATTACTTACTTTTATAGTTATTTGAAATTGAACATAACTATTAGAGACTATTTAATTTGGGTAAAATTTATTGAAACAATGATGGACAAAATACCAAGCAGTGATATTCATTATAATATTGTAATTTTTACAATATATAAAGAAGGAGCAACTATGACATTTTTAGACAAGAAAAATACAATAAACCATTCGTAAGTTTTAATTTTTATTAAATGTGTAAAATATTTATTTTTATATTTTTCTAGTTACGATGAAGCCATTGAATGTGCTTTAAAAGACACTTTACTTAAACATTCTTCATCTTTAAAAACTGAACATATTAATAAGTTTAAAAAATTGTCAGATTTAATTCCTATAAAATATTCATCAAAATGGTTTGGACATGATGGATATTACATACCTACGGGTAATTATTTTATTTATATTTATTTTTGTTTATCAAATACTATAGTTTTCATGTATTTCATTATCAGGTAACATGCCAGCAGAACAAAGCACTTCATTTTCATTTAGTGCTCCTACTACCTACTCAAATCTTGTTAGGTTATTACGATGTATGCAGATAGAAAATCGAGCAATTTTGCTTGAAGGTAGTCCAGGTGTTGGCAAAACTAGCTTAATTCAAGCATTATCTAAAGCTTCTGGTCATAAATTGACACGTATTAATCTCTCGGAACAAACAGATGTATCAGACCTATTTGGCGCAGATTTACCTACAGATGGTGGTGAAGGTGGTTGTTTTGAATGGAGAGATGGTCCTTTTTTAAGAGCATTAAAAGAAGGAAATTGGATTTTATTAGATGAAGTATGATATACTATTTTAGTTTATATTTTAAAATTTGTAGATTCTCATTTGATTTTCAAATACTTCTGACAGTATACAAAATATTCTTTTAAGCCTAGGTCAGAAAATGTATTTTATACTAAGGTCTAAATAAATATTTTTCTTTTTTTTATCATGAGCTATAATAAAGTATAAAATGTTTGTTTTTTAATTTATGATGGTAGATGATTTAATATATCAAATTAGTAATTATTAAGTTTTGATATTTAAGTTTTTTTTTGTACTTATAGTGATACCATTTAAATATGAATTACAATATATATATATATATCAACTTCTTACTAATCGCTATTAAAAATATAATATTTTTGATGTACTAGTTTTACATAATCAAAGATAACATGTACAATAATATCATAAATACATAATAATATAATGCACAATACATTTATGGTCTGGGTCACATAATGTTGGTTTGTGGGCCACAAATTACAGATGTTAGCTTTGAAGTATTAATAAATTGCATTCCAAAAAATATATTTTCTTGTTTTATAGCATAGTGTATTATAATTTACAAGTAATGCTTTTATTTGAAAAATACTAAATATTTTGCTACTTTAAAAAAAGACAAATTAGTAATAACAAAAAAAAAAAAATATATTATTATTTAAAAAATATTATTACTTTAGTATGTAATAAAAATAATAAGTATAATGAATTCTTATCATGTTGATTTTAATAGTTAAATTTAGCGTCACAATCAGTACTTGAAGGGTTAAATGCAGTTCTTGATCATAGAGGTGAATTATATATACCTGAACTTGGCCGAACTTTTATTATAAAATCAAAGAAAACTAAATTATTTGCTTGTCAAAATCCAATGAGTGAAGGAGGAGCACGAAAAGGATTACCAAAATCATTTTTAAATCGTTTTCTTCAAGTAACTAAAAATTATCTAATAACAATTATAAATAAAATAAAATAAATAAATAAATTAAATTGCATTAATAGTTCTAATAACATTAATTAATGTAAATCATGATTTTGTTTGTTTTAGGTTCATTTAAACACATTAGACTTCAAAAATATAGTGAGCATAATAAATACAGCTTATCACGCACAAGATTCAAAGATTCAAAGATTGAATTTAAATAAAGTAGTAAAATTTACTTTGTCTTTCTCTAATAAATATAATGTGGAATTTAATCTAAGAGATATATTGCGTTGGGTTGATGTAACATTGAAACTGAAATGTAATATCTTAGATCATTTACCATTAATATTTACTGATCGTTCACCTAATCTAAAAAGCTTGGAAAATGAGGTACCTATTGTCAAACTATGTTAATTTACTGCTTATTATTTATATATGTATATTTTGGTCAGAGATATTTTGACTCTTCAAATAAATATAACTGACGTCGTTTTTTTATTTTAGTACAAAGTTAGGTTATGTAATTAAACAGTTTTTTTCAAAGTTATTAACATTTAAAAATTTAAAATATATATATATATATTTTAACTATTCAAAAAAACACAAATTAAATTTTGTTATTTTTGACCTGTCTAGTTTTTCAATAGAATATAAATGTATAGAAATAAAAGTTTCCTATCTAAGGGAAAATCTATCCCTCTCCACACATATATTGTTAATAATTAAAGAGTGATTCTAGAATAAGGTTAGGTATATTTGTATTATTACTAAGGCTCTGATTTATATGTAAATATATATTTTTACTGTGACTTAATAAATTAATTTAGGTAAGTGATAAATTTGCTTCAAGGGATTTCCAATGAAATTAATTATATTTTATTTTACATATTTTGCATAAGTACACATTTTAAATATTTCTCAATAGTTCCATTTTTTCCTTCTTAATTCGACAATTTGTTCATTTACGATTTATTAATTATAATTATAATAATTATAATTATTAATTATATAGGTACGACTATATTTTTCACTACAAACAATTTCTCAAGTTTCCAAAAAATCAAAATACTGTAGTAACAAAATAATACCAATCATTAAACTTAATCTACGGTCGATGTATTTTGTTCAATATTTATGACCTCGATAAACGATAAATAACAATTGAAAATTTTAAAAAATACATGTCATCAACAATTGTAATTAATATTTTTGTTTATAATTTTTAATACATTTTTTAAATAATTTTACCATTTAAAATATAATTTGTTTCATTAGGAACTCATATGGATATATTATAACTATTAATAAATAAATCATATTAGTAAAATACACATTTTGAGTTTTTTAGTACATATTTTCTTAGCATAAATATTATATACATATAAATCCGAGCCCTAATTATTACATTCTTTTGATGGATGGAATTTATTCATATATATTTGAATAACTTAAATTTCTCTGACCTAATTTTATTTGTATTTATAAATTGCTTTCATAATACATTTTTATGTAGGTTATCAAGGAATTGAAAACAATGGTTGTCACTACTGGGAAGAAATATGATTACTTAAGAATATTTCCTTCTGGTATTATGTTTAATAGATTTGTAGTACCACGTAAACGTGCAATTGGCATGCCAATCGATCAGAGTAATAATAAGTTGATTTTGGGTTCACATGTTCATACATTGAATTCTTTAGCTGTCTGTATGAAAATGAAATGGATGCCAATTTTGGTAATGTATACGTTTGTTAAATATATTATATTTATTTGTATTGTACTGGACATAAGTATATTCTAAATTTGTATTATTGTTATTTCCTTAAT
>VUJU01000966.1:0-13052 GCA_009835225.1 Aphis craccivora | reverse complement strand
TTAATGATTGTTTCATACTAAAAATACTAAATCTACCACATAGTCTATTTTACATATTTAAGAAATATCCTAATAGTTATTAATACTTTTGTGGCTTTTTCAGGTGGGCAGTGGTAGTGGTAAAACATCAGTGATAAAAACACTTGCTCAATTATATGGAAGTGAATTGCGAGTATTATCTGTAAATGCAGCTATGGACACAATGGAAATATTAGGTGGATTTGAGCAAGTAAGTAAATTAATAAGTTAAAATTATTATATTTTTAAAATTTATGTTTTTTTTTTTTTACCTTTTTAGGCAGATTTTAATAGACATCTTGAAGAGTTTGCTAGAAAAATAGAAAAAAAAATGCTTATTGAAGTTGGTCAACAACTTTTACGTGGTCAACATGATTACATTTCTGTGTTAACATTGTGGAATGAATATAAGACTATGACTGGTAAAATATAGACAAAAAAAAAAAAAATAATTTTGTTTTATGTTTAAGTTGTAATTATATTAAACTTATATTTATTATATTATGTTGTTAGATGTTTCCAATAATACAGTAACTACTATGGCCTCTGAAACGACATTATTTAAAAAACGTATTGATACGTTAATTCAAATTGCAAATGTATTAGCATGTGAAAAATTACTTTGTTTACTTAAAGCTCTAAGTGAACGTGTTAATTCTATTGGTAATTTAAATTCTGGTGGAAAGTTTGAGTGGATTGATAGTATTTTAGTAAAGGTTAGTTTATATTATACCTATTCAATTTTTAAATATTATTTAATTTCTTAATTATTTATTTCAGTGCCTAAATGATGGTAGTTGGTTATTAATTGATAATGTAAATTTATGTAGTCCAGCCGTATTAGACCGTTTAAATGGATTGTTAGAACCAAATGGGATTTTAGAATTAGGCGAAAAAGGAATCGGTTCTGATGGACAAATTACAACTATAACACCACATGAAAATTTTAGACTTTTCTTAGCTATGGATCCAAAACACGGAAGTATTTCCAGGTAATAATTTTATATTTATAAATTATTATATTATTTATTATTTATTAATATATATTTATCCACTAATTTGTAGGGCTATGAAAAACCGTGGAGTTGAAATTTACATGGGTCCATTGGATGAAATAAATAATAATGATATTCATTCAATGATAGAGCAACAAGGTATTAGTGACAAGGCAATTAGTCATACATTGCTTAAAATTCATAAAACGATGAAAAGTCTAATTTCTGGAATGAATATAAATATTAATCATCTTCTTCGTACAGCATATTTAGTGTCTCAAAACATTAAACGAGAACAATCAATAACACAAATTATACGAGAAATTTGTAATGACACATATGTTCGTTGTTTAAATGAAAATTTAAAACAAAATGCCATTTTAGAAATTGATAGGCTTTTAGAAGAACATGCTACAGTTTCCAATGAATTTTTAGTATCAAATCTCCAAACAATAGATACTTTACAATTTTCAAGTTTAAGTTACATAAAACAACAGTGTAATATTTTGAATTATAAACATTTTAATAATACCCATATAGAAGATTTATTATTGTGTTATTTTGGACGTTCTTCGAGTTCAGATATTTCAATTAGAAGTGAATTAATATTAACACATGTAGACATTGAAAATGAAGCTATAAAGAATTTTGTAAAAAAACCTCCGGTTATGGGATTTGATGAATTACCATTTTTGAAAAAATCTGTTGATCATATTCCTTTTGAGGACTTACCCTATGATTTTCGATATTTGCCACACGTCTATTTTAATAAAGGACGTTCTCTTTACGAACCCACAGAATTTTATGAAAACAAATTGCATTTGATGTTAGATCATGCATTATATCTTGCTTTAGATGAACATTTGATATCTTCGAAATCACATAAAAAAAGTAAGTTACTAACATTTTATATGATTAAATATTATACATAAATTATTTTATTTTATTTTTAGGACAAATGATAACAGATGGTGGAATAATGCATGATTATGCTGTCCTATCTATTGCTTTTGATAAGTACATTGATTTTTACTTGGGTAATAATACATTTTCTATTCTTGATAAAGATTGTCTACTATTTAAAGAAATGGTTATATGGATTCACACAATTGAAAATCTTCTTTTTGAAAACTTGGATAAAGAAAAAGAATTTATTACTGTATTAATACATTGTTATTTTAATATTGTTACAAAAAGTTTTTTACCCATGTTGGAAATGAGTACTAGGAAAAATAGGTAAATCTCAATAAAATACTTAAATTTTAAATTTTAATTGTATTTAATTATCTTATTATTTACTAGACATAAAGAATTAGAAAGATTCAGCCCAATGATAGTTGAAATCACAAAAAATTATCTAACACCCAAACGTTGTGCAAGACTTCTCAAAATATTTAAATTTGAGAATAAAATATCATCACCTTTGTGTTGCAAAAGCCATGGTGATAAAGTCATCGAAGCATACAGGTTTGTGACATAATGAAATTATTCTTATATTTTATGATATATTAATACCATGACTCATAATAAACATTATCCATAAATAATTGTTATCAATATTAATACAGTATACTGCAAGTCTTTTGAATTTTAAATTGTACAGCTATATTAATTTAAAATTATTAGCTTATTCATCACAGTGGCGTATATAAGGGGGGTTAAGCGGTTTAACCCACCCTGAAATGTATGGTTAGTATGGGATTTGATTTTGATTGTTATAATATTATCATACATATTTTGTTATCCCCCTTCGAAATTAATTTCTATATACGCCGCTGATTCATCATACTGCATTCATAAACCCAATACATATATTAATTTCTATATTTACCTTAAATTAAAAAAGGTTGCAATAGATATTAAATGTAGCTAAAAATGTTATCTTACATTATTTTTATAATTGATAAGTTATTTTCTTTCATTTATGATCTTAGACGAAATAATGAATTAATATCAGCAATTAAGTCAAATAATATACAAGCACTAATGTCACCAGTCATTAAAAACGAAAGAGACGATTTACTATTGTTTAACTACATTAAATGTAATTCAATTCAAAACTATCCTGAAGGTAATAAACAAAATAATAAATTGCATTGATTATTATTAATTTTTTTCTCTCCTTAGAATTGGTTAATAAGAAAATGAATGACATGGAATTAAACCTTATTCCATTGTGGGAATTAGTAATTGAACGGAATTTCCTATCACGTATCAGTTATAGTATATTAAATGAAGATGACTATTATCATAATAAACAATATGATTTTATGAAATTATTGTTAAAATTTGTTCCTACTGTATCACCATTTTACTGCAATTCATTAAAATACGATTTTACTGTAGAATTTTTAACTGAGGCTTTAAAATATTCCATGAATTCAGTTGCTGTAGAAAATCCAAAGTTATATTTAGAATGGACACCTAATAAAGTTGATGATTTGGAAAATCCAAACATTGTTGATGAAGTATTTATTATGATTATTAATTATTATTTATTGTGTATGTATTTACTCTGTTCTATTTATTTAGGAAATGTTGTACTCATTTGAACAACCATTATTTACTAGTTTTATTACTAATATATTATTGAAGAAAACAGAACCATATTATACATTTGCGCCAAGACCCATCCGGTTCATAGATAATAACAGTCATAACTTATCATGTGTTAAAAGTTTTATTTGGAATTGCTCTAAATGGACTTCAGATGTTCAGTCAGTTGAATATATATTTTGAATTATTATTATTATAAATAATTTTTTGTTATAATCTTAGTTTTTTTTTTTTTTATACATATATATAGTTTTGAAAACATTGAAGCATTATTGAAGCTTGTAGAATTGTTCTTTACGCCAATTTTGTCTGTTGATTTTAATACACTAGAAGATGTACACTTAGCAAGAGAAGATCCTCATTGTCTGAGTGCAATTGATGCTATAGTCGGCCACCATAAAACTATGGTCAAAGCTATTTTTGATATTGCCAAAGTAGTATCACATATCGTTAAAGATTTACATTCATTTAATAATGTCAAACAAATGACAGATGTTGAACGTAATAACTTAATAAAACAAATACAGTTTAATGCTGGCTACTTATGGGTATTATTAGGCATGTGTTTACTTGAAATTTCAACATCAGTTAGTCCCGTTGATCCATTACAAAAATCTCAAGTAAAATTTGAATGTTATAAAGCTGAGGTAAAGTATTTATTATATAAGCTATGGATAATTAATGATTTATTATTAATTATGTATATTATTTATATGTGTGTAATTTTTTCAGAAAGCTAAAATTAGTAGTAGATTAAATGCTGAGGAACTATTTTGTAAGGTTGACTGTGTATCAAATATATTTCCATTCAAAGCTTACTATCGTGAAAGACTTAAGTCGCTTAATAAATACAAATTTAATCATGGCTATAGGCCAGATCCTCCATTATACAATGTTATTTTAGAGGTAAGTTTTATTTTTGTTATTTTTTTTTAGTTATTAATATATTATTTATAAAAAATTTACCTATAGGAAGTTAATCGTTTTTCAAAAATGTATGGTCTGGAAAGCAATACTTACAATTTAATAAATTCAAATTCTGACTCTGAAGCTCTTGTGAATGAAATGGAAAACTGGCTTAGTTCTGTTTCTAATTTTCATGATAACTTAAATGAAAAATATGCAGCTTATCCAGATCTCCTTACTGGGATACTTCTTTCCATTAATCAAGTAAAATTTAAAAATAAAATCTTTATTACTTATGGTTAAGTTACTGACTTTTTAAAATTTATTCAGATGAGGTATGGAATGAGAATGTTAAAAAATCATTATAAGTGGACCGTATCAAGAGACAAACATGTTACCAGCAAAGACATAGAATTATTAACATTATTTGGAGAATTTCCCCGATTTTGTCCAAATATTATAAAAATGACAAACATGGATGATGCTGTTTCAATGAATATAAGTGATAAATTTAGGTAAATAAAACATCATTTTATTTTTAAAAGAGACTTAAATTGTTTTATGTGATTTTTAAGGTGGTATAAGTTGTGCTTAGAAGAACTAAGTAATATGATGTATTTAAGTAGTAAATCTTATAGAACTGAACAATATATGAGATCTATTGAATATGTTCTCGAAAAATTTGTGTTTAATTGGAAATGTCTTCAAGAAGAAGAAGAAAACAAAAAACGAGAAGAAGATAGCATATATAAACAAAAATCATTCTGTGAAACTACACCCGAAGAAATTGAAATTTCCAAAGGAGTTGCTCGTCAATTCCCAACTACTAAAAATTCTGATTTTAATGATATTGAGGGACCCTCAAAGCTTGATAATGATGTTTCAGAGGATTCTGTTTCGCAAGAAATTTATAATCTAACTGATAAAGATATAAATGATATTTGTCGGCTACATACTGACTTGGTTAGACCGGCAGCTAAAGCTCATTGGCTAACTGTATCCCCAGAACAGTTCGATCAAAAAAATGCAATTATTAGAGTGAAAAATTCATTTTCTGACAGATTTTGTTTATTTGGTAAACTATTAATGTCCAAATTTATGTACTTGGATTCCTCAATGGATAGTAAAATGTTACCATGGCTTTTAATGGCTACTGACATAGCTAACAACCCAAAACAACTTGATACAAAAGGTTATTATGATTTTTATCGAGATCCTAATCTGGAGTATGCTAAAAAGACTTCTGAAGTGCTTAAAAATGTAGAAGATCACATACAAAAGCTGTTGAATGAATGGCCTGATCATCCTACATTGCAGACGGTAAGAATCTATTTATTTTTTAGAATTTTCATGAAATAATAATCTATTTTGTAGATAATTAAAGTTGTGGAACGTATAATGAATTTTGACTGGTCAAGTCCAACATGTCGTTTTCTAATTGGGCTTGAACTTCTTTTAACCAAGCTCCATGAATGGGAAGAAGTTGCTCATCGTGGTGTTAGTGTACGTGAGTTAACATTAACTCTAACTCATTATATCCAAGAATATCGGAGTCTTGAGTTAAGTACTTGGAAAGATTGTTTAAAAACTTCACTAAAAAAGTAATGTATATTAATTTTAATATAATTATGAAAATGTTTAACCTCAACAATTAATAATATACCATTTATTTATTAGGATTCAAAATGATTCATCTAAATGGTGGTTTCATTTGTATTCAATTTTTCAAGCATACCTTCAAAAACAAAATAGTTTTCAGCAACTTGTAACTGCTATAGAAAAGTTTATGGAAAGTTCTTCCTTAGGCCAATACTCAGCTAGATTAGAATTACTGTATACATTCCATTGTGACATAGTTTGTAGAGAAAAAACTAAAGAGCAAACAGAATTATGTAGTGCATCTTGGAATCTTTATAAATATTATTCCCAATTTAAAGATTGTATAAATCTTCGTATTGAAACATTGAGCTCTGATACTAAGAAAAAGTTACAAGATTTTGTAAAAATAGTAAAATGGAATGATATTAATTACTGGTCTGTAAAAGAAACTGTGACCAAAGTTCAACAAACCTTACACAAATATACACGAGAGTATGAGGTAACAAAAATTAAAAATCAGTTTAAAAGTTATCATTAATCATTGATGTTTTTATTTCTATAGGAAATATTGAATAATCCCGCATCATTTGCTATGACTACACAAACGGGGATACTAAGTACTAAGGCCGATAAGTACGAAGTTCCTATTTTTAAGATTGATAACTATATGAAAAACTGCGAAATATTTTTAGTAAATATATAACTTGCATGTAACTATTAAATCAGTTTTTATTAATATTCCAATTTTTATTTTAGTATATTCTGCCATCAAGCTCATTAAATGTACTTACAAATATTAACAAATATTCTAAAAAGTTATTTACAATTTCTGGTAAAATAATGACTAACTGTGGTTATTCTGAGCACATTATTGAGTTAAATGATTTTGTAAATGGAGTAATGGAATCAAGTCAAGAATTACGTGATCTAAATATCGACCCAGAATGTTCAAAAGATAAACAAAAATCTCAAGCAAAACAAATTTTACAACAAAAACGTAAAGCATTATCTGAATTATTTAAAGCCTTGCAGCGCATTGGCTTGTCATATAAAGCTGGTTTAATGGGTTGTGAACAAATGGATTGTTCTGTTGAATTTGCTCGATTACCACCAATAGATATAAACGCTGCACTTGAATCTTTAACACCCAAGTAAGCAAGATGTTGTCCATAAATGTTTGAGTGTGTATATATTTATTATAGTCAATAATATTAAATATAATTCATTATAATTATCCATTTCACCAAAAGTTTATGTAATCTAATTACAATTTGTATTGCTAATACATTAAGTAAATATTTTAGCTATTGTTTTCTGACTGTTAATAAATTTTTATATTAGCTCTATATTAGTCTCATTCATTAATATAATATTATTTCATTATACCTCTTTTTCTCTATTTCAGTCCAGTAGATAATGACCTACGATGTGCTTGGTCTGATTGTGAATCATATTTTTTAAAATCAGTATCACAAACTACTGCTCTCAAAACTGCTTCTGAAACTCCTAAGTTAGGCCAACAAGAAATGGATCGTATCAAAGGGTTTATTAATGATCTAAAGGTAATTTAAAATATATTTTTCAACATTTATTATGTAAATCTAACGATATACTATTTTTAGAATATGACATGGAAAACAAAAACAATCTTGGCTTCACACATAGAGTGTCTAGTCAACATCCGTAGTATGACATACTTATCAGAAATAATTACGGGGTCTAATTGTATTAAATTTGATCCATCAGAAGTTTTTCAGGTAATATTGGTTAATTAAATATTTATATTGTCGATGATAAGTTTCATATTATTTTATTTTTTGAGTAAAGCATACACAACTTAAAATATATTTTATATTACTATTATGGTAATAATAATAATATATTTGCTAATAAATAACTTTTTTAATACTTTGTGAAGTTAATCATAAAATTATTTTTTTTAGCAACCTGTCAATTTTATGGTCAACAGCATTAATCTTTTGCAACAACTTAAAATCGCAATACAATGTGGTGACGAAAATATTGACTCTAAATCAACTGATTCAATGACATCATTACTAGGTATATCACCACGTGATTCTGAAAAAGAGCAACCGTCAGAGGAGATTACTACTAATGTAGATGATATTATCAAGTTAACCCATAATACACTTGATTCTATAACAGATGAAAAAACATATAATGCAATGAAATTGTGTGATATAAATTTTATAGTTTATGAAAAGTATGATGCATCAATTCTTATATGTGAACAAATAATGCAATATATAAGTAAATTTTACAAAACGGTATGGATAAATGACATTCATTCGATTGAGAATCATCAAATTGAACGCCAGCCTTTTGTATCTGATGCTAATGAAACACCATTAAACGAAATAAACAGTTTAATTAACCAAATCCTTTTAGTAGTCGAAAAACTGTATAAAAAACATACAGACTCAAAAAAAGACACTGAAGATGAAAAGTTGTTAAAATCTCTGATTATTCAACCATTATTTTCTGACTTAGAGGACTGTAATATAATTTCAATTAATAAGCAACTTAAAAATGTTCTTAAATCATCAATTGGTAGTAATGTATTGAAATCTTGTCTTCCGCTATTTGAGCAGTATACATTATTAGTTCAATATTTTATTACTCAACAAACAACAGTTTATAGAGTTCTATCAAAAATGAACTATTTACTAGCTACTTTATTTACGGATCTTGCTTCAAATGTATGTTGATTAATTTTAATTTTAATGTTTTGTTTTTACTAATAATTATTTTCTTTTAAGGGATTTTGTATACCTGATGAATTATTAGAAGGCGAAGATGGCACACAGTCTGATGGGAAAAGTGGTATGGGTTTAACCGAAGGCGAAGGCGCTAAAGATGTTTCAGACCAAATTGAAAGCCAAGATCAACTTGAAGATGCCAAAAGAGATTATAGTAATGAAACAGTACCAGATAAAGATTTAAAAGTAATGAATTATTTGATATGTTAAATAATAAATAGTCTCATTACATTATATTTATGATTTATTAGGAAGAAGAAAAAGGTGTTGAAATGTCAGATGATTTTGATGGTAAATTACATGATATGGATAAAGATGAAAATGAAATTTCAGATGATGAAAATAATGATGAGGACAATGATGATAAAGAAATGGGAGAAACTGGAGAAGGTGCAGAGACTTTAGATGAACAACTATGGGGTAGTGATTCTGAAGATAATAATTGTGATGAACAGGAAGATTTAAAAGAAGAAGATGGGAAAGGGGGAGAAACTATGGGAGACAAAGAACTTGGAGCAAAAAATGATGACGACAATGTTGAAGAACAAGATAGAAAAGATGAAATAGATCAAAAAAATAGTAAAAAAGATATAAATGAAATGGATGAAAATGGAGAAGAAACTGGTGAAGATCATGCAGACCCTCATCATGGTGACTTACAACCACCACCTGAGCCAGAACCAATGGATCTGCCTAACGACCTTCAGTTGGATGATGGTGAAATGAATGATAATGAAGAAGAAGAAAACAACCCTTTTGATATAGATGCAA
This sequence comes from Aphis craccivora, assembly GCA_009835225.1. Lineage (NCBI taxonomy): Eukaryota > Metazoa > Arthropoda > Insecta > Hemiptera > Aphididae > Aphis > Aphis craccivora. The sequence continues at coordinate 3,427 of VUJU01000966.1, read as the reverse complement.
TGAAAGAAAATATGGAGAACACAGAAATAGATGACAAAGAGCCTGATGAAAAACCTAAAGATACAAATAATTTGGAAGACACTAGTGATGAAGAAATGGGTGATGAAAATAAAATTGATGATACTAAAGTAACTGAAAATGATGAAGAATTAGAAGAAACAAATATAGATGATGATACTAATGATGATGGTGGTAAAAAAGATGAAAATAAAACAGGAGAAGAACCTAAAGAAGAAGACAAAAAGCAAGACTCTGAAAACGCTAAACCTTCAGAAGATGATCCTAGTCAAACAGAAGCTCAACCTTCAAATCTTGATAATGGTGGCTCTAAAGATCAAGTTTGTGAAAATTCTGATGGACAAGATAAAAATGAAGACATTGAATTTAATAAAGAAGAAGCCACAGGTCCTGAACAACAAGGTGTAGGCCAATCTCAAAGGGAAAGTAAAGACACCAAAGAAGGACATAGTGTTAATGAAGATAGAGGTACTCAAAGTGAAGAACCAGGTACTAAGGATAAGAAAAGGAGAATGAAACCTGGTGAGAAGGATATAGATAGAACCTTAGGTAAGAAACTTAATATATCATATTATGAATATTAGTAATTTTAAACAAAATATTTTCCTCCAGTTAAAACATGACATTTATTGTAATTTTTCAAATTTTTTATTGATATTCTCAAATATCTCAAATAGATATGTGTATATAATAATTATAATAATCTTAAATTTTATAAAATATATATTTTTTTTTTAAGCTGAAAGTAATGGTCCTTTGAAAAAAAGGCTTAAAACAACTGACACCCAAGATGAAAACAGTGATAATGAAAATGGTATAAATGACGACCAAGATGCTGAAAATAAAAGTGGAGAACTGTTTAAACATGTCAAAGAATCTAAAGACGGAGACACTGAAACATTAGATGCCGCAACAACAGTTAGTACTTTAATAGAAATATAATATTATGATATTATTTTATTTTATTTTATTATTATTTTTTTTTTTTTTTATGTAGGAACAACTCGAAGAACGACCTTTGCCTAATAATGAAAACCAGCCAGGTGAAGAATTAAAAGATGAAGAAATGGAAATTGAACAAGATGTTCATGAAAATGACACTAAAAATGGCGATGAAATATTGCCTGAAAAAATGAAAACAAAAAATCGAAAAAATCAAATTTCTACAAATGAGCCAGATGATTCTAAGGAAAATGAGGAATATATTGAAGAACGTATTGACGTAGATGGTGAGGATGTTCTAACTCATTTTGCTGAACGTGGACAGGATACAACATTTCATACTGTTGATATTGAAGAAATTGATGATATAAATTCTGCCAGTATAAAAGATCATAATGAATATATTAAAAACCAATTTGACAAGTGGCTTGATGTAAGTTTTTAAAGATATATGTATTTTTACATTTATTTATAATTATTAATATATTTTAGAGTGAAAACAAAGAAATTCAGACTGATGAGGCATGGAATAAATGTATGGATGCAACTTCTAGCTTAGCTCAAGAATTAAGTGAACAATTGCGACTAGTATTAGAACCAAGTAAAGCATCTAGGTTGCAGGGAGATTTTAGAACTGGCAGACGAATAAATATGAGACGTGTTATACCTTATATTGCTAGTCAATTTAAAAAAGATAAAATATGGCTTCGGAGAACTAGGCCTTCGAAACGACAATATCAAATTATTATGGCTGTTGATAATTCTAGTAGTATGATGGATAGTCATGCTAAAATTGTAAGTTAATATAAATAAATTTATTGAATATAAGATTTAAAACCTTGATCACACCATATATAATGTGTCTATGAAAATGTTAATGAAGTTTAAGTGTTTCATTATTCACTTTCATATTTCATTAATCTTTTCTACCAAAACTTTTATGATTGAATTAAATTTATAATAGTTATTTTATTTTAAAATCTACTAACAATTAAATGCCCCTCTAATGTGCACTTATGTGCCAAGTGGAAAGTACATTTTATAATTTTGAAAACAATAGAATATATTTAAAGTACTTTTTATACCTTGTTAAAATATGTTTAAAAAAGTTTAGAAAAAACCAATTAAAACCCACATTATGATTGACTATGTATAAAAATAATAATTATTTTAAAAAATTTTTTTTAGCTGGCCTTTGAGTCTTTAGCACTCGTAAGTAAAGCGCTCACATTAGTGGAAGCTGGTGAGTTAGGAGTTATGAGTTTTGGTGAACAAACTAGAATTGTTCATCCACTAGGTGAACCTTTTAGTGATCAAACAGGTTGTAAGTTAATGCAAAATTTTACCTTTGATGAACAAAAGACCAAAGTTGGGGAACTTATAGAATTAGCTACAGCAGTATTTGAAGACAGAGGACAATTAGATACTGGTGATCGACCAGCTCAATTATTAGTTATAATGAGTGACGGTCGTGGTATAAAAAGTGAAGGACCAGATGTTGTAAGAAATGCCATCAGAGCAGCTAAAGTCAATGGAATATTTATTGTGTTTATTGTTATTGACAATCCTAAATCAAAGGTAAATTCAAAATATTTTTTTGAACTTAAATACTTATAATAATAAAGACTAATTTGTTTTTTTTTATATAAAAATATAAACTGAACATAATTAATAAGCAACATTTTCATTAAATTGGAAATACATTTTTGTTTAAATATTGATGTTTGTTATCATAAAACTTTTGTTTTTAACAACTTTTGAAAGTGTTGTAATGTATTTTCATAATGTAATATTATGTACTATTATTAATTTATAATTTTGTTTATAGGAATCTATCCTGGATATCAAAATGCCCATTTTTGAAAATAATTCAGTACGTATTGAATCATATATGGACAATTTTCCTTTTCCATTTTATGTTATTTTAAGAGATGTAGATAAATTGCCTGGTGTATTAAGTGATGCACTTAGGGAATGGTTTGAACTAATAACGACCTAATAATTTTCATTCAATTTAAGTTATTATAAAATAAAATAAGTAAAATGTTTTTAATTATACTGTTTATTTTTAATGAAATATATTTGATACAGAAAATGTTTATTTACTTTTGTTCTGACTTTTGTATACATTTTTTTTTTTTTTACATTTTAGTTAATTGTATTAATCATAAATTTTTTCAGTTTCCATTTTAAATACTCAAAATAAATGTATTGCTGTATTCACTTAGTTGTTATTATATTTTTTAAAGTGAGTTTTTGTGTTATTGGAATCAATTTTATAAGAAAAACAGAGTTAATTCTATTAAGTACATACAAATGTAATCTATATAAATAAAATAGTAAGAGGTTTGCTATTGTTCATGTATCATGAAAAAACTACTAAATAGATTTTGATAATATAAAATTTACTTTTACTTTTAAAATACCTGGTCTTTATTAAAATTAAAAAAAAGCATATCACGATACC
>VUJU01000965.1:62824-73497 GCA_009835225.1 Aphis craccivora | reverse complement strand
AAAAAAAAAATGTAGATACATAAAAAATATACATATACGTTAATATACATTTCACGTGTGTTTATTATTTTAAAATAAGGAAAACATCAGCAAAATAGAATAACGTAATAATCACTATTATACGTAAGAACTGGTTACAAAAATCATATACGTTAAAAAAAAACACTTAACTTTCAGACCAGCCAATATTTTCATCTATAAAATAATATATTATGGATCACTCCAGTATTGAGTATAAAAATGCTATATGTCTAGTAAATATTAATTAGACATTAATTGAACGATTGACAAATTTGACTTGTTTCACGTGTGTAAGACAAAGCTAACGAGTGCGGGCGGTTGCGTCCTCTTATAAAAGTGAAAGTTATCCTTCTATAGCTACTAACAACTATGACGTAAATTACAGACTTAAATATAAAAAAATATTATAACCATCCTTTTAATCGTTTGTTGCACATATTATGTTCACTTGATTAAATCTAAATTTATAAATTAATTTTATAAAAATTAGAGTGTTCAGTAATTTATTTGATTATGCGTTTATTTACTTGATTTTTCTGCCGGCTAAATTGTATATTTTTGGTGGACTCATCTACATTATCATTACTAAAACCAATTAAGAGTTGAAATACCTATATCATTAGTGTCCATGAAAAAGATAAAGATGTATTCCACATTCCTATACATATTGGCTGGAAATTCAATCGACCAAAATATTTCAATTTTAAAACATAAAAACTACTGTTGACACGAAACTTTTCTATTTAGTTGTTGTTAACAGACAATCGTTCAAATAATTATACCTAACGAGGTTTTACCATTTATGAACAAAATAATGATTTAAAATATATTTTATCCACCCCGTATATCCTGTTTAGATAAACAATTTTTTACAAATTGCACGAAACATAATAATAATAATAATGATCGTACCCAGTGAATCATTTATTGTATTCATAATTCATATATATTATATTGTATTCTAATGGGTTAATGGACATTTTATGTGATTTTCGTAATCGATTTTCAATGTAATAATACGCACTTATAATACATCAGTTGTATTTACGGTGCCTTATAGTGAACATTCGTTTTAGTATATTGTCTTCGTGATCCCAGGTAAGAAGTATTACCAATAATTTATTTTTATTTAAACTAAGTTTAAGTCCAAAATTTTTCACACATTATATCGACCTAATTATTGATATAAATCCATGATGTAATATATTGGAATTTTGATAGGTATACGTTTTACGTCGTACTTTATAAACGAATAACATCACGCATTATATATTTTATTATAAATAACATACAATTGTAAATTTTACCTCAGAAAACGTTAGTTTAAATAATATTAGTTAAAATATATTTTTATTATTATTCTGTGTATATTACTAGTTTAGTCGTATGACAAAATGTGCATGGCGTTATAATATACTTTTGTTTTACAAAATTACTGAGATAGTGTCAAACCATTAGCAGAGATGATGTTAGTTTGAAAATGTAAAACAAAAGGTATTTTAAATTTTAAATTACTGTCATTTATTGTTGTACCATAATGGTGTAGCATCTAATACTTTCGATTTGTTTTAATTGTCGAATGTTGTCAACCGCTTATATTATTAATACTTATAACCTACACATTGTGCTGCAGTGTGCACCCTAATCATGATTTCAATAGTATATTCCGAGTGACGAGCAAAATTTATTGACTGTCGTTTTTTATGTATACGATTAAAACGAACATAATGAGAAGACACTTTAAATCTAAAGTAGGTATGGAGAAATGACTTATGACTCGTGTACTTATTTCAAATTTCTAAACAGTTTTATCTTTTTTTTTTTTTTGAGATCAGCATAAAATAGAAATTTGCAATACAATTCAATGGCATCTTCATTTTTATGTCTTCTCCTCGTATTAGAAATTAGAATTCTAACATCTTACTGAAATTGTACTTTGGAGTTTCAGAGTGGTGGAAATACAATAATAATGAACTACATAAGTATCAAATGAAATACTACATTATTATTTTTTTTTTTTGGCACAAATGGGTTGAACCCAAAATGAATTATTTTTATTTGGCGTAAATGAGTAACCCCAAACAATTGTATTTCTTCGATTTACTTAATTTATTCACTTTCATCACAAAAACTTGTTTACACAATAATATATTTGAAAAATTTATCACGTGCCTCAATTCTCGGATGCTGATTCCTCCGAGGTTATTCGATATTTCGAATTTATTATAACCGAAGGGCCAGACGTGCTGAGACGATGATTTTTGTTTTACATATAATTTAAAAAAACTTTTTATAAACATTTTTGAAAAAGTCAGATACAAACATCAGTTAAAAAAGAATACTGATCAGTTTTAATTAATCGAATATTGTCGAGTCTGCTATTGAGTGCGAATGCGAATATACATTACCTTGTGTTATGATTTTTCTCAGTGAACCATCCTAATCATATGAAGTTTATGTTAATTTTAATAATGGCCCATTTGACAATGTGTTTGATTTCCGATTAAATTAATGGTTACAGCTTTTAAAAGATGATCAATATTCGTAAACTAATACTCGTTTAACTATACCTAATTTAAGCGTATATTTTATAGCTGATTGTTTTCTAGACAATTAGTGGATACGCAATTTCACAGAGTGTGAGTGTATACATTATTAATAAATAGTTATGTTGTTGTTAGTGTCATTGATAACACGATGTGTCAGAAACCCATCTTTTTGAATCTATTTCTTACATAATATCAAAAACATCATTATTTATTATTACCTATTTTAAATGTTTACCCTGACGTTTTGTTTATTTTGTTATAAATCAATTGGTAGATTTCTTATTTTCTTTATTTTTATTTATAATATAATAATTATCGATAATACTTATTGACGAGTGTACGTTATAGTATAGAGTCAGTCTAGTTACTACTTTTTCTACTTGAAATGATAAATAAGTTAACTATATATATATATTGGTATGTATCACTGTGAAATGAAAAAGACTATAGTAAGTTATACTGAATATCAATGATTACAAAACGGTCAACACTATCTATCCGTGTATACTACATATATATACATATAATACTAGTATTTTGTGTTATTAACGATGTATTAATGTTATTATTTGATAATTGATTTAGTAACTATTAACTTATGCGTCAATATATAGATCTATTTTAATAAATTTTATTATTTATTAATTATTATTAATTAAACATACTTGTTTAGTTTAATCATTAAAATATAGTTGTTACATGTTACTCGTTACACTGTACTTGCTTGAATAGTTTTTAAAAGATTTTTTTGAATGAATTTTCAAATGTGACGTCTCGTGGGTTTAAATTTTAAAGTTTCAAAAAAAAAAAAAATTATAACCTACCTTTATTATGTTTAATAAAACGTTGATTTCTTATTCTCAATTATTAATCAAATGTATATAATATATATACTTATTATTTATATTAAAATAATTTAATTTTTAAACATGAACTTAAATAAATACTGACATCATATTCCAAAAGTTTTAAGTATTTACCGAATATTCCAGTAAAATAACTGCAAATCCATCACAATACATTAATATAAGTATATTACAGTAGTATTTAAGCATGATTTCGATTGAAAACCATATAAAATATGTAGTTGAGTATGTTTAAGTCTACGTGAATACGTAATTATCGTTTTGTGATTGATAACGATTATTGTGTAGGTAACATAAATTGTCGACGAGTTCTCGCTTGTTCATTTGTTCTCTGTACGCCACCGTGGCGCCATTAAATCGCTACGTTTGACGTACCTACTACGCATGAGTTTCGCAAGTTTCGTTTACTGTTTATAATATACAGGGTGATCGTGATTCACTAGAAATGGTCAGCCCCATTTTTCATTTATAAAAAAATCATTCAATTTCATTTTTAATAAATTGGTATATTTATTCTAATTTTTAAGTATTCTTAAGGACTTTAGTTGATATTTTAAAATACTTAGATTTTATATTATCCATAAAACTAAAAGAGTAATCTGTTATAATACAAACTTATTTTTAATAAAAACCACCATTTTGTGCTTTAAATAGGTAGTTTAGGAGATGGTATAATTTTTTTTTTTTAAATTGAGATGTATACAAACTAAAATTCGAATTAGTCTACGAGTAGTTTCTGAGTTATTCGAGTATATAAGTATATTACTAATCTTAATAGCCTATGATAACAAGTTTAGAAGATATTAAGACTAAGATGATTTCATCCTAATAAATCTTAAATTTAAATAATTTACAATTTAAAATGTGTAATACCTAGTAAGACCTAGCTGTCTGAATTCAAGTATAATAACTAGGTACTCTGAATATTAGATATTTATATAATATTATACGTATAATATAAAAGGATATTAATATATCTTATTTAGTTTTATATAATATCATTATTAAGTACTTACTATTATTACAGTTCTTAATACATAAAGTTTAGTAACTCAGAAAATACTCGTTTGAATTTTCAACTAACAAAGTACAGTTTATTTGGTAAGAAAAAAAATCAGGAGACTCCTTAAAATATGGAAACCTTTAACTACAACAATACAAAAAATATCATAATTTGAATAAATGCATTATTAAAGTATAAAAGTGGCGTAAACACGTTTGATGAATCGTCCTGTATGTATTATTATGAATATTAGAATATTGTTGGAATAACGGACGGTGGGAATTTTGAAAAATGTCACAATAAATGATTCAGTTTTAAGGGTGCTCGAGACACGTTTCATATCAGATCAAACATTAAACAATGTATCTGTGTTTTAGTAGCTGTACAATACGCATACGACATACACGATGGTGATATTGTTTATTTAGATGAAACCACTTGCGCCGTCTAATCATAAAACACTCGAAGACATTTTCGAGTGATCGACTGCGGCAGAGGACGTTCCCAAGGTATCGCGTTGCCAGTTTATTCGATCAGTGTTGTAGATATATAATTTATTATTATACGATATTTTATACTTTTAATATCGACATAAGATGTTATGACATCGAGACGGCATATCTGCAGCGCACAATATAATAATATAATTTTAAAATTACAATATCGCTAGGTACAAATTGTGGCTTATCAAACGTTTGTCGACTACCGCGGTGGCCACGGTTTGTCACGTGCGCGCGGGTTTAGACGTACTACTGCTGTGCGTGATGTTTACTCGCGTTTATTCGTGTTCCGACATAAAATGATATAGTGATTATAAATTGTATAGTGTAATCTCCCAACACCCCTCCCCTTAAGAGAAAATTTAAAATTGAAAATAATAACGTTAAAGACGCGTATCAACGAAAGATATTTTTGAATGGTACCTATTCATATAATTCATATAATAACGAGTGAGATGAGTGATGACTAACGATGGCGATAATACACCTCAGTTAAATCTCTATAAAATAACAGGTGTCCGCTAATAGAAATATTATTGCAATCATATAGTATATAATGGCTGTATTGTGTCCACGTTCGTCCATACATATATAGGTATGAGTACACGTTGGTGATATGTTTCCACCGTCCGCTATTAGGAGGTGTCCGCTAATGATGATTTAACTGTATTAACCTTTATAACGTGTCGTTTATGAAACAGTATATAATATTATATATAGACTATAGTGATACACAACTCTAAGCTTGTCTCGATGTATACATGTATAATATAATAATAATTAATCATAAGTGCCCATTATATTTATTATTATTGAATCGCCGCCGTGTGACGTAGAAATGTGCAGAAAGTAGAAAGGGTCGGCCTATCCCCGGGCGAGCGGCTGCTGCTGTGCGCGTGGGGCGACTACACACGAAACGTCTGTCATTTCGCGAGCGAATGACGTCCGCGACGGCCGACTTACCTCACCGCGGCGACGATAATATCGTATAAATCATTGTACACTACCTAGATCGGTGAGATCGTGTATTATGCGATAGTTGGATAAACATTATCGTTATTGTATATATATTGTAACTCGTACAAGTGTACGTTCTCCTTGCACAGGCGAAAACGTTATCAACCGCGGTCGCGCGCGATCTAATTTCAGATAACACGGTTGCGAAAATATTATTGTGTTATTATATGACTTATATTATGACGGGTATTATTGCGGTGACCTGCGGCTTGCCGTCGTTGATCCGTCGGAGACGGCACAGGTTCAATCGATTATATTATTACCATATATTATCATTATTATTTTTTATTATTATTGTGCGTTACCAGCAGCTATTGATTTGAAAAGGCAGCAACTATATCTATACATTTACAGTCGATATACAATGATGATAGACTCATCGAGGTTTGTGCTAGATGGAACAACCGCTGGGCGTACAGTAACGTTAGCAAGAAATGATATTTAAAACCACGATGTATTTATAAAAATGTAAGAAATCTTGTGAGAAACCTTTCATGAAATTTTCAAGTTTTTTTACTCGCCAACAATAATTTTATCGAATAAAAACTAAAAAAGAGACGAACATTTGAAATGTCTGTAAATTTAACTCGTAGTTCAAAAATAGTCGAATTATTTTTCAAATGTTATTATTTTAAAAAACTGCTAAAATAAATGTCTCATAAGAAATGCCATGTCTCTAAAATTATTCATTTACGAATAACAATATATATTATAATAATATCGATTTTGTCAAAAACTTTCTTGTTAAGTATTACTAGATAAAAAAAAAACATTTAGAAATTTACACTTCAGTGTAAAACTAATACATTTATTACTCTGCTTAAAATTATAATACTATATTATAATTTAAATACATAAAAGCTTAGCTATATTTATTCTTAACTCTGATAATTTAAAAAACACGGAAACATATAAATATTTTTTATAAGCCTTACCTATTAGTTGTGGTATGTATCGCACAAATTGGCCTTTTTGTATCCGGAACTTAAATCATCGATCTCATAATAGAATAGTTTCCGGGTTTATTTTTATAAATGTTCGAGCAATATCAATATAATATAATATACAGTATATAATAATAGTAATAATAATATATTGATGCAATAATGATTATATTTTATTGTAAGTTATAATATCACATTATTATCACGGAGGCAGATACAAAGTAGTTAATTGCAGAATTATGCGACAAATAAAAAAACTCTCTTCGGTAGGTATTTGTAAAAATAGCCTTCTGACTTAAATGTATTTTATTAAAACAAAAACTAGGTTAAGGATTCTTTTAAATTCACTCTTCCGGCGACAAGTTTGTTTCATTTTGCGAACGTGAATACGTCTATACACGGCATTAGTTTAAAATTAAAAATCCTTTTAATATATTTTATTATACTACATTTGCGAGTATAGTAACGCGTAACTCTATTCCAAAAATGATATTAAATGTATGTTATAGTTTCTGGTTCTAAGATATAAACGAAAAAAATTGTTTCATATAAAAAAGAACCAGTTGGGGTACGACACTCATAGATAGGAAACCAAATTTATCAAAAGTTTATGTTTCGTTATGTTTTTATTTGGTTTTTGAAATCATGAATATAATACATTTTATTTAAGATTAAAAAACATAAGAATAATTGATTCAGTACAATTATAATTTTTTGTTTTAATTAAAAATATCAACAATATTAAAACACTACAACACAGCAAAAATACTGTTTTATTTGTGTATAAACTTGGTTTCTTAACTATGAAAGTAGTTTTTCACGCGAAATTGTTTTTAAAAAAAGTGTATGTATATTGTGTAGCGTTCTGTTGAATTTTATATTTTATATAATATTTAACTGGGATAATTTCAGTTAATTGTTTTTAATAATTAAAATGTTTTGAAACCTTGAACACCTTGAAAATTTCGTCAAAGTTATCAACCTGTATAATAAGTGATATCGGAAAATTTGTAAGACTGTAAGTAAATTTTTTGTACTTTTTAATTGTTTACAGAGTGGTTTTTTAAAATAAATTAATTCACCCAGATAAAATAGTATATTATGTAAATCAGTAGTTACAAAGACGATTTTTAATCGTTTTTCAATATTAATATTCGTGTATACAACAGTTACCGTTAAATGTACACAATGAAATAGATAACCCAATTACGTACACTTTGATTGTATTTCAAGTAATAGTTTTGTCGAAAAAAAATATATATATATATTTAATACTATATAGTTATATTTCACGTTTACAATGCAATAATAGTTATTTATTGTTGGTAATGTGAATTATGAAGATATGAACAAACTATCCGTCAGTGGTTATTAAAAATAAACCAGTATTTATATTAGTGCTAAAATCTACTCGAAATGAACCTAATCTCGGTTTATATATAAATTTAAAAAAAGTAGTGTCGAGAGTCAAGTGTGATTATCTTAAACTTAATTCAACACGCGACCAAGTGGTTATACCTAGTACACTATGGATACCAGTTGATTGCTGTTCTCTTACGTTTCTGTCTACTGTTATTGAATAAAAGGTAAGTTAGTGTTTATGCTAATAAAATTCGTTGGTCTTCTTTTATTTATTAGTTTTTTTTCTGAAATTTCTAACCAATTATTATCAAAAAAAAATGTGTATTTTAAAACGATAACTAAAACACCAACTATAATTGAGGGCATTAATTATCATATAGTTAATGGGATAAATTATTATAAAGATTTGAAATTATTTTTTAATGTACCACCATACATAAATACAATATTAAAATTCACTTATTTCATTGTAATTATTTATTATTATTTTAACAGTCACGTCGTAAATAATTATATCTAAGTTGTGTTATAGAGCTACACAGTACTTATTATAATTATTAATATGATAGCTATATGCTCACGATCACGCAATATCTCATCTCTGTTAGGTTAAGTTATTTTTTATTAATCTATTAGTATAGGTAATGTTATATACTCTGCATTGTGTTTAAGTATTACCTAAATTAAGTCCAAGACTCTATAATGGTGTACAGTTATCAAACTAGGAATCTTGTAGGTAACGATTCAATGATTTTACTATAAAGACGGAAACTGAATGTCTGAATATCAAAATTGAATTTTCTTTGATATCGTAAGTTAATCAAATTTACAAAAATAATCTATAATGAATTCGGTATAAATGTTTACTTTTTAGTCGATGTAGGATATACTGAATAAGTTTCATAGTGTTTTAACTGGGCTAAAAATGAGGTTCCCCGATAAAAAAAAAATTGTATCATGGTTGGTTGTAAAACCAACAGCTTCATGGTTCTTTTCGGAAAATCTAAAATTATTAAAGTATAGTTACTTTTAAAATTATTGTAGTATTAATTTAAAAGAAATATAACCATGGAATTTAAACATATATTTTTTATAAAAACACTAGCATACAGCGAGTAGCGTACGAGTTACACGTAATTCTTATCAACTATCACTTATCACGGCTTGCATTATTAGTACTTCCCTCACGCACTGCTGATATTAATTGTTAAATAGCTGAACTATTAAATCTAATAAACAGTTTATCCATATTAAGAACGTATCACAACATAACGTTAACATTTTTTTTAAAAAAAATCATGTGCGTTTTTAACATAATATACAAGATTTAAATGATCCAAGAAATTATAAAACATAAATACAAAAACACGCAATTTTAACATAATATTTATCATAACCTTCAAAGCACTGCCCTTCAATACACAAAAGCAGATACACACACAATATGTAAATAATATAAACTATACGTAACACACACAAACACACTTACATCTATATTCAATACACCAAATGAAAATTAATCTTACATTTTATTTTTCCGGTAAATAAATTTAAGCAATTATATTATACATTTTAGTTATATTCTTTGTACAATATATAAGAATGTACATACAACTGTAATATATAGTTTTTATTATATATATTATACGATTTATGGCATAAAATAGTGTATTAAATTTCTTTCTTCTTTTTTTTTTTTTTTTTTTTATACACAAATAAAACATAGGTATGAACTATAGATAAATGTTTTTGGAGAGCAACTTTGCTTAGAAACCAACGACTGATTTAGGAAAGTATACAAAACAAACAATAGTTTGTCGGATATTATTTTATAGTTTATACTATGTATTGTATCAATAATATTCTATTAATCAACTATATCGAGCGATTACTTACTTTTAATCGCATTTTCAATAACGTCATGCAAAAATTGAAAATTATAAATTCTGTTTTCTTTTTTTTTTTAATTTACGATTATACAGTAAATTACAGTTATGTTATTATATATTATTCCAAATAACTTTGGAAACTATACTATGGGTATAGGTATATATTTTTGTATATGTAGGTATCAAAATTATTGATAAATCTTTAGATTAACATAATATTCTAGCTACGTTACGATATTAATAAGGCTTTAATTACGCATTAAAAAACAGTATATTTATATTATTAAAATCAAAAATAACCGTTCATGAACTAAAATTTTCAACACTCGTACTATTGACAATCTCGAATTCATGATTATTCTATTTGACCTCCATATTAACAAGCCAAGTTAATAGGTTTCAGACAATAGACATTAGATGTGAGGTACATGCGAATATAGTATGAAGTATTTTTCATAAACACTATTCTTACATAGTACCGACTTATTACATTTCACGTGTACTTGATTGACTGTATAATAT
>VUJU01000965.1:9545-62774 GCA_009835225.1 Aphis craccivora | reverse complement strand
TTTTTTTTTTAAATTTTTTTTTGATGGAACTGTAAGGAATTTAAGTTGTTATCTACTTCTTAATTACAGTGTATTAATAATTAACAACAACTATACAAATATAATTTTTAAAGTCTTTAGACTTGTTTATTATTTCTCGTTATTGTTCTTAGATTGTGCAAAACGATAAATAAATCAGAAACTTCTTAGTTTATAATACTACTTATGCGTACGTTTCTACGAATAGTCATGTTAAAATGCGTCCAATAAAGTGCGAACATTTGTTCACCTAGGATGATTGATTTTAATTATTAAAGTACTTAACTACGTATTGTAAACAATCATATTATTATTTATAGTTTTTGATGTTATTATCGTGCAATCATCTACCTCTACAATGTCGGTTTCATCAATTATATCATTATATATTTAACAACATACCTACTATTTGTATTCTTCGCTCAAACGTATAAATAATGAACAATATGGTATAATACATTTTCAAATTCAAAATAAGATCTTGTATGCTGCTTGTGATTGAAACCACACATTTTTTTAGGTTTAGTTATATAGTAATTATTATTATCACAAATGTATTAATATGCATACATCATCAAATAGTATCAAATTATAAACCGTCACGTCCACCTATGATTATTGATCATATTAAATTATTATAGTGTATATACAGCATGCGAAGACGATAAAGATGCTGTATGCGCATTTCTTTCAGTCGTTAATACCCTTTTTATGCACTATTATTTAAGGACAGTAAAAAATGTATGTAACTTTATCGCTGTACCTAAATGATGTACACCGAGATCGCAACATTTTCCGGTAACAGACATTATCACCAAATATATTTTACTCAATTTTCAAGAAATCAAACGCGTTTAACTCGATTTTGAAAAATGTTAAAAATGTGGCAAAAAGTTCAAAGTTTCACCCATAAAAGGGTTCTAAATGTGAATCTACCACCTATATACGTATACCTACCTATTTATTTATTGTTAAGTATCTATCTATATCTACATTTTACCCGAAATACACATATCTAATGCGTTTTCCGACTTTTTCGTTGCGACCATACTAACTTAATATTATATAATATTATTAATATTTTTATATTATATGGATATTATACCACGGCGGTCCGCTTTTAGTCCAATGTTATGAATCTTCCTATAGGGAGGGGCAGTATTTATAAACGAAATATAACTAAACTCATTAAAAAATTTTTAAATTTTTTTTAATTTATTTTAGCGAAAACAACAAAAATATTATTTTTTTAATGCCATGGGTAGAACCTCTCCCCACCATCACCCCTGCAAACCCCACCACAACTCACAAAGACGTGCCTGACACAACAGAAACGTGCGTTTAGATTAAATATAATATTATCCTATATAATAATTGTAAACGCTATAAAAAAAAAACGACGAAAATTTTCATAAAAAATTTAGTGCGTTATCACACACACCACTAACATACCCACACACACACTCACGCGGCACTCACGCTGTTGACAGTCTTATCGCGTGTGTGCGTTTAAGCAGCTACGACGTCTATATTACAATAATATAATATAATATAACCACATATCGACGATTATTATTATTTTTATTATTATCATCATACTTTAACTCGACGTTATCATTATTATTATTGTTGTAATTGTTAATAATAATTTTAATCGCTTTGCGTGTGTGTATGTGTAAAGTATTTTTTTTTTTTTTTTAATTTTTCTGTTTTTATCGCAAACCGTTTTCATCGCCGTCGCTCCGTGCGACAGACTCACGTATCACTATACGATCGGTCGGCCGGGCAGCGAAATCCGTTCGGCGCTGCAGCAGGCGTCAAGTCCTCTGCCGGTCGTAAATCACACTACATAATATTATTATTGTAGACGTGCATGTCCGAAACTGCAATTCGATTCGAAACTAAATCATAGTCCGTCGCCGTTTCGCCGCCGTCCGCGCCCGAGAGATCGTTTATATTATTATAGTAACGATAGTATAATAATATATTATTGTTACCCGTAATAATAATACATAAACGCTCTCGTGGCTTGACCGAAGACCGTGCGAAAAAGAACTTAGGCGGACGGCGGCCGACCTCTTGTGCATCGCGCGCTCCGGCTATATAGTGACACACACTCTACAGAATCTGCTTCCGTTTCAAATTTATCCATCGCTGTTGTTTCGTACGTACACACACTCGTTTTGCCGCTGCTTCGGGAGGTGCGCTCCGCTGGTCGTCTTCTTCGTTTTCAAATAGAGGTAACGTCAGAAAAAAAAACCCTATAATTCGCTTGCACTCTTTATTGTTATTTTCGTTTTGTGCGCGACAATTATAATATTACTACCTATACTCGCATGGCATAATATACGTGCACAGGAATATTACTAATAGTCGCCCCCTAATAATTTATAATTAGGTATAAAATACGCAGCAGCAGACGTAATAGTGACGGCTCTGTCGGAGAATCGATATGGTTGATGCGGACGTTTACACCGGAAACAGTTTTTGAAACCTATTTTATACAATAATATGATAAGATTTCGATTTTGAAAGTACTACGAAAATATATTATAAAACTCGGTGCCCATAACTCGTTACACCTATATGGTATACGTATAATAATCACTTTGTGTAATTTATACCTACCCAATAAGTAACGTTATTTAATATTATATTTATATTTACAACTTTTAGGCTGCTATTAGGTATAGGTTGATGGTCAATGATTTTATTTCAATTTTAACCTAGAGTTCGAGCATGATGTATAATGCATGTAAATTATAATTATTATAATAAAATAGGTACAAATAATTAATAAATAAGTGCATTCAATATTTACAAAGTTTATGTGTTTTTTGTTTTGTATGAAGTTATATGATATTAATTTTAATATTCGCGACATAAATTAAAAAGTCGATAGTCTTAATCAACAAAAGTGATAAAATATAAATATTAAAAATATTAATATATTAGTATCATTTTACACAAAAATAAAAAGTTTTTAATCACGATTTTTTAAAATTGTATTAAATTTTAACAAAATACTGTTTACATGTATTATAAAAATCATATAGTGACTATTTTTAACAAAAGTAAAACATTTTACGAAATATTGGTTATTGTGAACTGAAATCATTTTTTTCAATTGGGTACTTATTACATAATATATTACATTACTTTCTTCAAAAATTTATTATTTTATAAAAGTACAGTTATCGAATAAATGATTAATAGGTATAACGCTACTTTTACATTACATTTTTTTTAACTTCTCGCATCTAGACGTCATTTGTGTCATTTATTTATAATAATTTTAGTATTATGAATACCACTTATTCATTTAGCGTCATCGATTTATTATAACCGGTTACCGGTATTAACTATACTACTCGTATACCACTTAAATGTTTAAAAACTTAACTGAAATATGCTCCTGCGTACATTAATCTAATTATATTATTACAGTATGGTGATAGCCACATAACGTGATTAGTGAAATGTTGGCAAAGTAGTATAACTATATAATAATATTACGGTCTATCATATACGATGGACTAAAATCATGTTTTTAATAGACCTCGTTATAATTTCGATGTTATTGAAATGCTATACACGTTATAACATCTATAGATAAGTCACAAATCGCATTATCGCATCATTCAGAAGTCATTATCTTTGGTAAATTAGTACATAAGACAGAAATTATATCGTACTTTAACATTCGTATCCAACACTTCGCATAACGTAAATGTTAACAATATAATTATTGAATTGATTTTGTACATTTTTGTTGATTTTCATCACATTTTCAAGTGATATATTTTTAAATTGTATTATATTTTTTTTTATAATGACTTGTTTATTTTATACGACAATGCTATACGCCCATCACAATGAACAATAATCTATACTCGTATTATAATTTATAGATAATTAAAATTAATTATTCTTAATTCATTATTGAACGATTCGAACGTTAACATTATTAGTTTATTCAAATATAATTTGCTTATTTTCGATTTTTTACTCACACTACTCCTACTTTTTTTACTGTTTACTTCTTTGTGTATGATTAATTTTATCGCAAGAATATGCAATACACACTTTTTGTTAACGATTCGTATTTAACTGTACATATAATGGTGAGGCGTGGTGATTTTTACACGTACTGTAGCATAATAATTTATTCCCTTTAAGAAAATTAGAAAATATCTACATCACTGATGCCACAGCGGTATGACATTGCAGCTGCTGGTGTGCTTGAAATGTGTTAAATATAATATCTTGAACAAGCAATTGTAGCGCAGTGCTAAAATATTAATTATTATTTAATTGTTAATTCTTAAAGGCAATAAAGCCTTGATAAAAAATATATTATGTTTAACAATAGCATTCCTCTTATAATTATTTACGTTAATCTCGATAAATTACAGTTAATAAATACAACTGTATCAATTCAATTGTAATGTTATATTATTATTATTTATAGAAGACAAATGTTGCTATAATCCCAAACTTGAGTTGTTTCTTGAACGCTTTATGTCTATATTAAGTGAATAAAATCCTAAAGCATTGTTATCATATTTCTGCAGTATATGATGATAATGAAATTTAACACGAACTGGCGTGTTGTGTAACACTAAAAATTATCACAATACGCTTTTACGAAAACCATAAAACTTGTTATAATTAAATTGTTCTGAAAAATTCTACAGTTCGTTTAATCACATTGGAGTATGAATCATACTTGGGAATTTTCACAATGTATACCTATACTAATGCACTGCAGTTAAATTTATTAAAACAGAGTATTAGTAGAGTAATTTAACGGTACGTTAATATTTATAATTTAACACGAGTTATAATCACAAATCCAATAATATAATATATATACCGATCGGATAATGAAGACATGTATTTATAATGTACACCATAATTATTAACCCAATAGTTTAATTGCTAATCAATAAAAAGTTATAAAATAATGAAAGTAAACAGTAAAGGGACTATACTTTTTTTTATGTGCACAAACGATTGGACATGTTTAATCTACCATAATATATAGTAGATATTCCTGTATAAATAGGCACACAACGTGTTTTTACTGCGATAAAGTTGAAATAGGTAAAATATTACAAATAAGTTGTTTTTAAAATTAGAATTAATCGAAAACCAACTGAAATTTTCTAAATTATACAAAATTTAAAATCCATAATTAAAATTATATTAAGGAAAAATGATAAAATGTTCAAAAGAAAAAACCTTAAAAATTAGGAGTAAATAAACACTATAATAATCCTATTTTTCAGTGATATTCAACGTTTTTAGTTTTCAGAAATCGAAAGGTGTCATATAATACTATAAAAGTAATTGGATTACAATACATTTTGTTGTATAAGAAAATATACTATTAATAGTGATTCTCAGTAAACTTGATATTTATTATTGTTCATTTTTAACGTTTAGGATGTTATAAAATAATTGTATTCCATACAATCGTATTGTCACGCTCCCCAATTCAGTTCTACAGCTTACACCGAAGAGTGCTGAAAACCTGAGATTAAATTTAGTACATAAATATAGATTTTTTCCATCTAACCTGGTTAACAATAATCAATTGTCATTTTCCGTGTCCACTTTTCCACCCTGACTAATGACTTTAATGCATACCAACATTCTATTCTTATCTGCTATTTATGGTATGTCTCCTTTGAAAATCACCAAGTGCAGATATATATATTTTACAAACGTGCAATAAAGCATAATGAAAAATTGACAAATCATTTTTTCTTTATCGAGAGCGAAAATTAAAAAAAATTAATTGAATATACCTGTTATAAAATGATAGACCAAGATGAGCGTTTAATACATTTCATGTGAAATAATTATTTATTTTTAGTTTTTATAAATAAAATGTTCTACTATTGTTGGTATCATGAATTCACAATTATTAATGAAATTTTACAAAATACTGTGGTAAAATAATACATAAATGTATACCTTACACTTATTTCTTCAATACACGTTTGACTTAAACGTTGAATTGATTGCCTATACTTAACTCCTTAAAATTAGTTTCGTATGATAATATGATGATCATATAATTATTATGTATTATTGTATAATGCATAACACAAATAAATTATCAAAAAGACAATCAATACATTTCGTTTATGATTTAAATATTAAATTATTATTTATAAAAACAGTAACCCTTGTCATTTTTAAAATAATAAACCAAATTTGTTTTCAAGACTACCCGCCATTTACATACTTAATTGTATTATTTGGTCTTATAACTTTAAAAATTGTAAAATATTATAATTAAACAAAATTAACTAATTTACCTAATATTATATTTGTTTTAAGGTGCCATCGGGCCAGATTCAGCCAAGATGACCTCCTGGGATTCATATTTAGCAGTAGCAACATTTCTATCATCACCTGAAGAGTTTATGGGATGGTTCGTCGGATTCGTTTCCCTATTCAGTACAAACCTCTTAAGACCACTGAGGCTAGCATTAACTTCATCTAATAAAAATGCAACCAAGAAGTAAGAAAATAAATAATATAGTAACAATTAGTGTAAAGAACGCATTAAGCATTCGACTAAATCAAATAAATGTACGCATTTCTTTATAATTACTCGTAAAATTAATGAAGAAAATTTACTGTCCTAAAAAGAAGTTTCGCATTTTCAAGTGAATTTTTTAATATTGACTCTTATCTAAAGTAAAATAATTTTTTTTATCTATTAATCGTGTGTTTTGTACACTCAAAATTAAATAGCTCTTAAATAGCTATTTTCAATAATACACAATACTTTATGAAAATATATGCATTGGTATTATACTTTATTGGTGGAAATTGGGTGAAATTAATTAAGGACATATTAGAACCCCTAGTATTTTCAATTACCTAAATTTGAAAAAAAAAAAAAGGTACATTGTTTCTTTTGTAAGACATTTTATCTATTTCATGACGGATAACATTGCAAGAGTAATGTATACGTCGTGTTCAAGATTTTAAGCATATTGAGGAATACATATATAGGTCTTAGTGTCTTACAATGTTTGGCAGGGTGTTTTTAGATATTATTTTTTTCTTATCTCGTAACGGATGTATAATTTTTTATCAAGCTTTTACTAAGAATTTTCAAAGAGAACATTAGAAGATTATTTTGGTGGGAAGGAGGTTAACCAAAGCTTCCCCAATTTCAGCTATTAATCTTGATAATTATACCTGTACGTTTACAATAAGTATAATACTATAGTATAGAATGATAGTATATAACTAACAGCTGACTTTCGTTTCAATATAATTATTATCATCATCATCATTATTATTATTATTATTACCTGTTACTCATTGCTATCGTCGTATTATTTTAATAATCTACGCGTGAAATATGACGATTCAACATTATAATAATTTAGATTCTTTTAAGATATGTACGCCGACCGACGGGGTGGATATGCAATGCAATTCACGTACGTCTGTACGTGTGGAAGCATACCACGGTTCGGCCGGCTCACAATTGATGGTACAATTTTTTCCGATAATTAATAATATGTAAATGACGTTTAAACGCTTTTGTTTTTCGAAAAATAAATTATACACATAGGTAAATTTATTATTGTAATTAGGTAATAATACATTTTAAAAGAAATTTAATATTTAATCACAAACGTCCATACTTAAATAATTTATTACCATTGGTAGTATATTTTATTACAGAATAATTCTTTTTTTTATCAAAAAACCACTACTATATTATATTTCAATAACTATTTTTGAAAACATTTCTTTTACATTATTTAAAATAAAAATAAAATAAAATTTTTTTGAGATTTTACTTTTTTGTCAACGTGTATTTTTAATTTCATATTCTGAAACAAAATGGAAAAAACTTTTAAAAAAATAGGTAATAAAAATAATAAGAATAATATCTTTTTTTACTTTTAGTGTAAATGTATAAATGTAAATGATATAAAAGAAATATTTTTAAAAATGAAATTAGTTTTTTAAATAAATAAGTGAATTGTGATAAAATGATCATATTATTGTAGTTAGTAGTCGGAATACATAATACTATGTTATTTAAAAATTTAATAATTTATTTGGAACATCGTCGGCGGACAGGCAACCTCAAGATAATAAAGATTACTTTAGTGAAAACAATATTTTTGGATCAATTTAAGTAAAATGTGTTATTTATTATGCATCACAGCAGGTTTACCCACTTGATTTATTATTTGTTAAATTGATCATGTTTTTCTATTCTATTTACAAATATTTTCACGTTATAAGTTATTGATTTTCAAAGAATAAATTTAAAACATGGAATATGACTGATAGTAAAGGACTTTTATGAACGTTATCGAACAAATTGTTACATATTATGTAAATGTAAACATCAATTTTAGTCACTATTAGGTTACGAAACATGAGGTATTAACCTTTAAAAGTTTAAACTAACTCTTATACTGATATTGAAAGAATAAGAGTAGTTAAACACTATCTGTGAAAAATTGATAAATGTATAAAAAAATTGAGATTTCAATTAGTGTTATAGTAAAATATCCCTTTTACCATAAATATATTAACAATCACTAAAATAATAATTTCATTATTTCCTCCGTGAGAAGAAAAAGTATATGTAGGTATGTAAAGTTATTATTTAATAACGAAACCTTACAATAAATCTCTATACAACATTTTAGAGGTTAACGACTATAGTTTACTCAACTTTTTTAATCCTTAAAAATTATTTAAAAAAAAAATTTAATATACTTTATATATATATAATATATATATGTATACAATATACATAGTTTTATGTTTATAATTACAGCAACTATAAAATAAATAGTCATACATGAAACTTGTAAATTATGGTTTACTGTTTAAAGTTTTTAATTTTAACACAAAATAGGATTTTAGTATCATAACTAAATAATTTTAATTGTATTAATTTATGTTTTTTAAATTTAATATAAATTAATGACTAACTATTAAAAAATGTTATTAAATTCCATGAACATTTTAGTAAATAACAGCTTATAACCAGCACAGATATTCAAAAGTAATTAATGTATTAATATCGTACTGAAATAAATAATAATAAAATACTATACATGTTAGATATGAACATATATTTAAACTTTAAGTAAGAAGGTAATAATTAAAAATATAATTTCATAACACATAATATATCTACGTATTTATTTTTTTTTTATTGACTTTATATGCATGAGTTAAGTTAAAATATTATAACAACGTAGAAAATGATTATCTTTACATTTGAAACAAAAAACATGTTTACATTTATTCCTATGTATTCTTACAGTATATCTTTTTAATATTTTAAATTGTAAAAATTATACATTTACGTAATACTTAACACATACAATGTAGGTTAAATAGATACTCAGAATCGTAAAAGATTAACTGACTTTATCAAATATCTAAGTCATATTAGTTAATGTATGTTATTACTTCATGATTTAATCTATCCTTCAATAGTAAAGTTACACTAATATACAAAAAAATACTGATATTTTATTCAAAAACATTATTCATTGATTAACAAAAATTCGATAAAATGTAAATAATGCCTGTAATATTGTCTCATAGAGCTTAATATTATGTTATAGGTACTTAAAGGATTAATGAACATTTTATAGAAAAAATTTGATTTGTATTATTGTTTTTAGGATTTATTAATTTTTTTAAAGTGCTTTAAAACATAACTGGGCCATATATTACATTGTATTTTATAATTATAGTAAAATATTGAATAGTATTATAGGTATCAATGATTAATGAGCTTAAAATCCACAGACATTTTTATAATTTAAAATAATAACATCCGTAGCATTTAATTATCTAGTACTTACCGTCTTACTTCTACGTAAAAGGTTATATAATTTTTGATATTACCAATATCCTTAACAGTTAATACCATTAAATGTATACATAAGAAGAGGGGTTGAGTGTTTAATCTTCATAAAACTGTTTTTATTATAATTATTTTTTTTTTTTTACTATACAAAAACACGAAAATATCTTTATAGTATATAACTAAGACTTTATACTTTATATAGACCGATTGAGTACCTGCAAAAGATGACAGTAATTATAAATTGTTTGTAAATTATAAAATGATCTTATCTTGCTTCAAAATAATAATATCATAAAACGCCTATGTAGAACCTTAGATTGTATTTTAATATTACATTTTATTCTTGATAAATTTTCTGTAATATTAAAAACAGCATTATGTAATGAGTTATCTTGAATGTAAACCTCGCTATTGGAGATTTTTGAGTATTTTTTTTTATACTTTGTTGATTACGAAAATACACATAAATATGTACTTATTATTATTATTATTTTTTCTTAGTTACAAAACTGTTAATGAATTAAAAAGAAAAATTACAATTATATACTTTACACTTTACAGTTTACATTTTGTGAATAATTTATTGTTTTAAATTGTTGAGCTTAATTGCTGAAGATAGCTTTTGAAACAAATAATGAAATAAAATTATGTTTTAATATTATTATGTTTTTAATATTTTTATATTCGGAGACGACATATTAATAATTTATTAGATTATGTGCTTTTTGTATTCACTCTTCATTATTATACTTTTATAACCAACTAAAATTGTTTTTAATCACTCTTACGTTTTTATACAATATATATTAGTGTTAACTTACTTTAACTTTTCGAATAATAAATTAAGTTAAATATACATAAACATGTAAAACAATCAAAACAAATAATAATGTGATTTTATATTCTCAAAAAATAAATGTATTCAAAAATGTCAAAAAATTATATTCTATCAATGAAATCATGTTTATTATGATATTACACTGTTTGGTAGTTTACAGTAATACCGTTTAAGGCTATCAGTCAAAATAAAACTCTATTATTACTGTAAACTAAAATCATGTAATTTATCAATTACCTACTATAAATTATACATAATGATATTTCTATTAATTCGTATTATATACGTATTTATTTAAAAACTTTATTTAAAAAAAAAAAATAAAAAAAATACAGACAGGTTAATATTTCTGCACACGTTCCAACATATAAACTGCATAGCCCCAGTGCTGTATTCGTGTTGTGTTATGTATGATTACACACAATATAATTGATTTTAATTCCAATTTCTTGTTTATCGAATTATTAATTCTATGTTCAACTTTATTTTATAAATCGTCAGCGTAATAAATAATAACATAACTACTATTACGCTAACCATTTAATAACGATTTGCCAATTTTCATATAATTGAGTGTCACTTTATTGACACACGTCCTATAGACATTGCTATAAATATTCGGACACGCAAACGCTTTCGAAAATTACAGAAAAAAACATTGATTCCGTAAAAGATCGTTCAGAGTGAAAAATATCAGTAGGTGCGTGTTTATAGTAAGTTACTGAGTCATTAAATTATAATTTACAAGAATCCTTTGAAGTGTTTTATAATAATATATTATACATAGAAAACAAAACAAGAAACGCTTACGAATAAAGAAATCGCACAACATTGGAGCAGTATACTATAGGAACTCGTAGTAACTAAACGTTGGGTGACACAGCTTTGCGATTCCCTTTGATATTTTAGTAAATATTTTTGACTTGTTAAAGTTGAATAATTATTATGCCTTTATTACGCGTGTTTTATTAATAATTTATTTGTCGAATCGTACACAATATAGATACGTCTCCGTTATAATAATCGAATTAATTTAACTAACCATTTCTAAAAATGTCATGGTCTTTTAAACAATAATATTAATATACATCGTGTACTCGAGAAACCAAAGCAGTATTACCATATATAATATGAGCCTTTACAGAAATCGTGTCGCGCAACGTGTTTTGTTTCGTGATAATAACAGTCATATAACTTAAGGGTTTCGGAGGGCTGCCTGATGGTGTCTATATTATTACTTACTAAAAATCAGATATTATGTACAATACAATAATACTGAAATATTAAGTAGGTAATGTAACTGAATGGTATTATATAATAACACGATTCAAATTATCGTCGATATATTCGCACTTGGTGAACTGCGACAGTCTTAATTATTGTAATGAAGTATCGTATATATAATATAATATAATATATATAGTATGTACATTTTAGTATGATACTATCGTCTTATTTGTATAATATGTAGTTACTTACCTATTGGCTATTCGTATGTAATTATTTAAATTCATCGTCGTGGCAACAGTTACCTATGATATTAGATTTTACGTCCTCGTCGAGAAACATAATGAGATACTATATAATATGAATACTACTACACACCTATATTAAGTAGGTATATCGGCAATATATAGTTCAATAGTGTCAATAGCCCGTGTCGCTCTTGCAATAAAATGATAACGGCGGTATTTTATCGAAAAATCACGTGAAAACCGTTTTTTACTTTCGATAGTCTTACGCGTGTACGGTATAATATACGGGTTAGGTCTTGATAAATCCATCAATATCATAATTCATAATATCGTATTTTATAATAATAATATATGTATATATAGGTACACAATAAAATTAAACAGTGGCTATTACAATTTATACTGCAGCTGTTACACAACAACTAATCAAATACCTTCGGTAACATTTAAAAAGCACATGTTGTTGATCATTCGATAAACGCATTTCTCAGTATAATATTTGACCCTTCTCGGTAATTTTTTCCAACTGTACAGAGTGATTATGATGCTGTGACATAATACACTTCTCGTTCGTATTAAAACTCATTATTAATTTATTGTTTTATTGTTTTTGACATTGGTACTTGCACAAATAAATACGTCAAGTGTTGTAATAATACATATTACCTACGCCTACATACGTATATTTTTTTAATGTTAAAAATAGAAAATAGCAATCGATGTTATAAATGTCAATAGAAAACCTTTTTTTGCTTCAACAATAAATTTTTCAGGAAAAACAATAGCGATAGTACTTACTTATTTACATTAGTTAATATTTAATATTCAGGAACTTACACAACCTTATACAGTACACCATCTATCGATTAAAAGTTTACAAATGATCGATAATACTCGATCATTGCTTTCGAGTTCGGGCAGAAATGTATTTGAATTTTTCTAATGGTCCTCGATTAAAATATGAGAAAAAACAATGATATCTTTACGGCTTATATCGTTTACACCGTGCACGTATTTACTATTTCGGTAATTTCGAGAAAACAAAAATAGTAATAACTAATAATCATAAAAATTGTTTAAATTATTACTAGTTAGTGATTAAAATAGAACAAAAAAAAACTAAAAAAACATAAATTTTGCTTATTAAAACTAACACTCTGTAGGTACACCTCAACAGAAAAATCTTAAGAAAAACACCTATAACACATTAAACAAATGTGGTTTGTACAGTATATACAGTATAGTAGTGTACATATTTAATGTATAATAATAATAATATGGCCGTAGGTACAAAATTCAAAGTAGGTTGACCTCTAATGAGATCTGCATTTAATTAAAATAAATTAAATACCGCCGTGTTGAGTTCTATAGACGAATATTATGATAAAATCTTGTTTATAAAAATGTATTATTATTTTGACAAAATTATAAATTATGTGTCCGTGCTTGGCTTAAAAATGTTGATAGACTGTTTTAATATTTTTATTATCAAACAATTATCCATTTTTTTTTTTTTATATTATTATGAAATAATAATAAAGAAACGTCTTCGATGTTATGACAATCATAAATTAATTTTATCCGTTCGTGATGAGAATGATAAGGAAAACGATGACATTATCACCGGTCATGGATGTATGTGTAATAGGTGCTATTTTATATATTATAGTGACCACAAGTGTTTTTACTTTTTAATAGTACGTGACTCAACTGAAAATTTTATTTCTGTTGTCTAGTATTGGTTTTTATTGGTTTCTAGTTAATTTTCAATTCTGCCAATAGTTATTTATTAAATGGTACAATTATTTTAACTTTATAAAAGGTACTTTACATACGAAATCGAATTATTACCTTTTAAATAAATTGAAATACTTATTTAACCTAACTGTAAATATTAAGGAATTGACGATTTACATATTTAATAACAATTTTGTTCAATTCCTTGAGTAACATACTTGTGAAATAAAATATAATTACTTAAGTTAAAAAATTATATATCATTGTTTAAGATTTCTTTTTTTATCATTTAAAATCCAAAAAATAAAACATTACTTTAATCTTAACATTGGTATAGGTATACTTAAATAAAAAAATAAATAATTATAATACTAGAATCCTATGAGCTTGTTGACGTGGACGCATCAATTTGGGTAAATAATAAAAGTCGTAGGCATAGTAAAGACATTAAATTGTAAAATATCTATACTTAATCTAACTTGTCTTTCTTTTATGGAACTCTTTAATGAGTATGCATGATTCTTTTTAAAAATTATTATTTCCTTGGGTATAATAATATTCTATTGAAATTGTAGGTATAAGGAAAAAAGGTACATCAGTTTTGACACTCATGAACCATAAAAGGATAGATTATGAATAGTTAAACTCCGTGTTGATATAAAAGAAAATTACATAATACATATTTCACATTAAGCAAATAAGCAATGATTCAATTTTTTTTTTTTATCAGTACATTGATATATATTTATTCAATGTACCTACCTACCTAATATTATGATAAAAATATGCTTATATTTTAACTTTAACATTTAAATCATGTATATTTAATACATTTAGGTTTTTAGCTGTACATTTAAATGTATTTTTTTTTAAAAAATTTATCACTATTTAATTGTAGGTTTTGAGCAAATCGCCATAAGATTTAAGTCATTGGAGTAATACATTATAACATTTATAACTAATAACTAATAAGGGTTGATTAAATTTTAATACGATAAATCAAAGGCGTAACCGGGGGAGGATCCAAGGGTTCGTTAGATAGTTGATAGTTATCATTGTATACGAAAAACGATTCTGAATGAAGATGATTTATCAGCCTAGGATATAATTTCCAGTGCCACGGAAAAAAATAATTAGTTGGTTTAACTAAAAATATATGTACACTAAGTCACTAACCAGTAACCATAATATGTAGTTCCGTATGGCATAGCCCAACATTTAGTTGCAAGTACCAAACGATTATAGTTGAAAGATTAATAGTAAATTTGACTACAATATGTAGTTGCTAATTTTTTTAACAATATTATTTAGTTAAGTCAACTATTATTCTATTGTAAATATACAGTTGATACAACCAAAAAATGTATTAGTTGGTAGGTGAAAAAGGTGGTTTATGTTTTAATGGCCTGAATACACCAAAATTTAAGTTCTTTTATAAATTATTGTAAGCTAAACTTTTGAAAAACCTTGTATTAAATTTTCAACTCTTATAGCTATTTATACAAAAATTTTTATGAATTAAACCTACAAAATAATTTGCAAATATTCATGGTTTTGACGAATCTTTTTCAATATTTGAACTTCAAATGCTAATAAAAAAAATTGTGCCTAATGAGTTCTTATAATTTTTTAATCACTATATGAATAACTTATGAGGAACTTTGTATTAAATTTTTAAATATTTTGATTGGGCAAAAAAAATTTTATCAACACTTTAAAAAAAATTTTCAGAAAAATTGAATATTTCAGTTGTCTATAAATAGCTCAAAAAGCGTCTTTTTCTCTATAGATTCTCGAAGGAAAACTTATGGAAAACTTAATTTTGTATTTTTAATCCTTAGTTATTAACACAACAATTTTTATGATTTTTTAACTTCAAAATTACTTGCAAATTTTCGCGTTTTCGACAGATTTCGTAAAAATGTGAACTATAAACGCTTATAAAAAAAATTGTGACTAACGATTTTTAATTTTTTTTTAGCAATAATAAGAACAACTCATAAGGAACCTTGTATTAAACTTTCAAAATTTTTTGTCATCCAAAATTTTTTTATCGACACTAAAAAAAATTCTCATAAAAATCGAAAATTTCTATGGTCTATAAATAACTCGAAAAAAAAGTCAAAACTTTTTGAAAATTTGACTGTATATAGATAACACTAACATAAAAATTTGATTTGTTTTTGAATTTGGTCGAAAACTGGTTTTGCGTAAAAATTCCCGTTTTTTCGTCATTTTTTTTTTTTTTGTTTTTCTCGATTTTTTTGAAAACTGTTGGAAAATGTTTATTTTTGACCTCTATAATGCACCAAGGATATTCACTTTTACATCGGAAAACACCCCCAAAGTTTGAAATGGAGCATTATTTCGACTAGTTATGCTGTACACAGACACAAAAAAAATAAAACACACATCATTGTAAAATCAATACATTCATCACTCCGTTCAAAATCTAAAAATATTGGACCCCGTCCCCAAAATTTTTTTCAATTACGGCCTTGCGATAAATCATTGTAAAGGAAAAACATTTCTGATTTCAAATTAATTGGGTCCGTATCTATCTATTTCGAATGATATAATTTTGTGATTTAAAAAAGTTTTTTGTATTTATAATCAGAGCAGTGACACTTTCAATTTTCAATTATATACAAAAAATATATATATAAAAAAACGGTTACTACTTATTTTAATTATTAAATCTCTGTTTTCTACTGTTTTTTTTTTTACTATTTTAATTGGTACCTAGCATTTTC
Source organism: Aphis craccivora (assembly GCA_009835225.1). Lineage (NCBI taxonomy): Eukaryota > Metazoa > Arthropoda > Insecta > Hemiptera > Aphididae > Aphis > Aphis craccivora. Next base: position 46,067 of record VUJU01000965.1, on the reverse strand, counting down.
TTGTTTTTGTGTCCCAAATACCAATTGAATCATATACTTAATACTATACTAACATATCTTAATATAAATTTATTATATTTATTATACAATTGAATAATTTTATTTTTTGTATTATATATGTAATGATAGTTAAATAATCATAACTAATTTTTAGTGTATTACAATAGATCATGTATTACACATTTTATAGTTGAGAAAAAAATATAAGCTAAATAATAATGTATGTAATAACCTTTACTAATTATAATATAAAAGTTAAGTTAATTATATCGATGCATATATAGCGCAAGCAAAATATATAATACTATAATTATTATGAAAAATATTTTTAAATAGATAAGACGATTTTAATCATTTTAATCTGATTTAATTAAGTATTATACTACCAATTGAATAAAATATTACTATATTAGGTATATATGCGTTTAATTTTTGGTGATTAAAACTGATTTTTCACCACTGGTTAAATCAGACTATACATTCAGATATTTACTTTAAATTATACCTGCATTTGAGTGTTGAAACTTTCTACACTGTATAACAATATTGATCACTTTCGTCTTTCAAGTTTCAAGTGATCGCTATTCATTATTGTTTTAGTCATTCTATACCCGTACTTGTAATTATCATTACAAATATGTATAATGCAGATTAGTATATTATTTTCTTTGATACATGTCAGGCTCTTATTAAATCAATAAGTTATCACAATGTAGCAGTCCAAATATTGTTTTAGATTTATTACTGTTCTCTATTCAATTCATTAAATATTATCATCTATAAAATACTAGAGTTTGATAAATTCAAAACTTCATAACAACTTAAGCTCATAATCTTGAAAATCTTGAATATACTCTGAATATTGTGTCAACTACAAAGTTATATGAACTAGTAATAATTATTCATATAAGAAAGGTTTGACTTAAACAAGTTAACAAAGTAGTATACATAACACTATTCGTTGTGATATTTTTTAATTCCAACCAATATTGTTCATGATGTAGACATTAAAAATAAATTTAATATTAATATATTTTTTTAATTTTTATCATATTGACATATTATGAAACAACATATTAATGTTTTCAAAAATCAACATATCTTTGACTTCGAAGGCCAATCTTGGTACTACAACTACTACATCGGGAATAAGTAGATACTTGCGGCGTATAGTAACGACTACTGATGACAACATGAAATTACTAATTACTTAACACACCTCCAGATTATCATCTTTTTCATTTATAATTAAATCAGACCTATTATAGCTCATTAAAAAAAAAAATTCAATAATTAATACTGTTTTCTTTTTTTCTTTTGATAAAACGAAAAACCAAATACAAAGAATCCAAAAATAAGTAATCAAAGAGAAGACCATGTTAACGATAACTGGATAAAGTGGTAAATAGCGTAAACGAAGGAAACGATAGAAATCGCAAAGGAATTATGTTAGACGGAGAAACCATTAAAAACATGCAAAAGACCTATAATAGTAAAAAAAAAAAAAATCGAAAATTATAATAGGTAATAGAAAAAACTACAAAAAAGTCCTTATGTTATTTGAATTTATGATATTACGTTAGTTATAGGTAGTTTAATTGAAAATTCCGGTTGCGGGTAGTGAAAATGAAAAAAAAAAGTTCGAGATAAGTAGATCACTGTTATTGTTTAATTTATGTCGAAATACCTAAGAAATAATATTATTAAATGATTTCAGTAAAATATTAAGTTTTATTAAATATATCAACTAAATACAACACGTCACACAGTATACAAATACGTTATTACTTATCACTTTATCAGGTTAGTACTATAGGTTAGAACAGCACGTATAATAGATACACAAAAACGTCAAAATGAATTATAAGTTACAGTAGTTAGCTGGTACACTCACAATATGGATGATTTAAAAATAATTAATATGCGTGTAGTAAAAATTAACAAATCGATGTTATAATCTTGTGCTTGCTAATTATAAATATCACTGTAATATATTATAATACATTTCAAACAGCAGTATTAAAATCGAATAACTTTTCCGGGAGAATAATTATTTTTATTGTACCGTCGCGTTTTATATTTATCGATTTTCTATGAACGTTTTGCATTCACATAATACAATATACATATATTATTGTACTTGTGACCGAGAAATATTCCAGGAATATGACAAGAAAAAAATAGTTCCAAGATTTTATTCAGTGGCTTAATCACGAGTATTGCTTATAACTTAAGTTATACATTTTAATTCAAACCATGTATATTATTCAAATGTAATTCACAAAAATCATCGACGTCTGTGTATATTATACATGTGCAATGTGCATAGTATTATTATTCGATAAATGGCCACAGTGGTCACTGGTCAGTTGGTTAGTAATGTATCAAGAATTTTTAATTATCCATATATTTTCAAAAAACATAATTTTTTAATATTTTATTCTTAGTAGGAGTAAATACTAATTAATAATTTGTAACAACAATAATTAAATATTAAATTATAAATTGTATTTAATTATTTTAATTATTGGGTATTTATTTAATTTATAACAGTAACTGTACATAGTAACTACATATTATAATAAATTGTTATTTAAAATAATATTACAGAATATTTCATATTAAAAATAAATTTTAAAAATTTAAAAATATAAAATACATTTTTTTTAATTTTATTATTTTTAGAATTTTAAATTATAAAAATGTTGTACAATAATGTGTTATAAGATCATAAAATAATAATTATTTTATGAAATGAAAGATATTTGTGTTTTTTTTATTAATAAAAAAATTGGACAATCTTTCTCTGTTAATTTATAATATCTCTGTACAAATAATAGAAGCTTATCAGTCATTGTTGTTCATTGTTAATCTGAAATATGTTTCGATTTTGTATAGGTATTATTGAAAAAGTAAAAACTGTCTTTCCCTCTTCGCTATACACATCCACTACCCAGTGGCGTAACTAAGATTCATTTTCAAGAGCATAAAACGGTTATACATACTTAATAATATTGATATAAAATTAACAATAACTCTAGTAGTTATATGTTTTATTGCACTAACATATTAAATTTGTATTTTTTTGTATAGTCGGCATATTGTTCTATAAACGCACCACTGAATAGTCGACAGTATACTAAATCTAAGTAGGTATCAAAATCAAATCCAGTAAAAAAGTTTTTGTACCGATTCTACGCTTTACGATACGATTTCAAAATTAATAAATTATTTAGTGATATGGACAGATAGTTATCGCGTGAACGCTGGACAGAGCAGGGGAATAGGTAGAATTGACTCGAGAAAGATCAGTGATCGCGAATACTCGGAATGTTTACGCGCGTCTCTTTGACGTGTATAAGATATAATTATTATTATCCTAACGAGCAAAACATAAACAGTTAAATACCTACGCATTATACTGACGTATAATAATATTATGATGATGATGATGATGATGATAGTTTTTCACGATAGAAATAGAAATATGTTCAACTGATAGGCAGTGCGAGAAGATGCGAAAAATGAACCCAAATACATATATATAAATTAACGTGACAGTAAAATAAATTTTCAACAAATAAATCGTGAAGGTCGCACGACACGTCATCGTCGCTAGTGATGGTGTTTGCAAGTGCAAAACGTGCTCACGTTGTTGCGCCGCGTGTTGTCGTCGTCGTTTCCGTACCGTCGCTAAAAATACCGTTTTTAAAAATACGACTACCGTTGGAAACTCATTCTGAGGAGAGCGATAACTTTAAATTATTATTATCTATTCGGCGTTGTACGTAACTCGTGTATCGTGCCCTCGGGAATCTGCCCGTCCGTCAGGGTTAATATTGTTATTCCGATCGCACCACCACCATTCTAATCGACCGAGTTCATCGTGATTAAAGCACTCGTAACCGATAAAAAGACATCACGCCGTCTTTCCAAAATCAACAGAAGTTTAATGGGAACACGTGCGCTTGGTTTCTTATAAAAAACGAAAACTTACGATAGATTGCGATTTTTGAAAATATTTAAATCGTCGTACGCTAAATGGAATACCCAATTAGTTGACCGATGTTTATTAGACGCATTAACGATCATTAATTAATCGGCCGTGTTTGTACAGTCTTTGAAAAAGATAAATCTCATACTCACGCGGGTGTTATCGTTTTCAAACAAACCGAATGGTGCGCGAAACGTTTGTGTTATCGTTGTATAAACGGTCCTACCATTCGTGTTACAAATTTCTATGATAACGTTGATAACCTACAATAAGACATCGAGTGCACTCGACCCCGATTTATTATAACCGTACCCTGGCAAAACACCTCGGATGTCGGTGACCCGCGGGTGGAAAGTCGCCGTTCTTCTGCGGCCCATAACGTTTCCAGACAAACGTCGTTCGGCACCCGCAGCGCCGGGCACCCACCCCGCTTAGCGATCACGGACCACGCACGAGGGTCCGCCGTCGCTCCGGTGGATAGCGCTACGCGCGCGCGTTCGCTCGTCCACGCCGCCACCGCCGCCGTACGACCCGCCGTCAACGCCGCACGCGCGCGCGCGCGCACAACCACAGCAACCGCCGCCGCCGCCGCCGTCGTCGCGAACGAGTCGGTGCCAAACAGCCGCGAGCCCGCAACGCGTTCACTGCTCACGCTCCCGTCGCCACTGTCGCACGCACGTTTATGCGCAAAAAGTATAACGAAGTTTAATATCGCCGCCATCCACGTCTGTACCCGCGAGACGTGTTAGGCGCACACGAGATCCGCGGAGTCGCCGCCGCCGGCCGACATAACATTATTCTTACCGTGTGCCCGCGCCCGACAAGTAATCGCGAGCGCTGGTTTTTTCGCCGTGTCGCACTCAAAAAAAAAGAATCCCCTTTTTTGGACGCGCTTAATAGTATAATATTGTAACATTTGAAACACCGGACCAACCATGGATTTGTCGGTTTTCAGTAGCATGCTGTCGGTCAACGGGCCGAAGGGCACCAGACGAGAGGGCAAGAAGTTCAGACAATACGCCGCCGCGCTGTCCAGTGAGTACCTACCACATAATTATTATACACCTTTAACAATATTATTTTTATCATTAACACTATTATTATTATTATCATCATTATTATTATCGATAGCTAGTTTTAATGTTCTCTTCTCGAGTGTAAGGTGTCACCCACTCGTTCCTGACCACGTACAGATCCTTAGCTACTGTATAGCCCTCTCGTTGCAAACGCGTCCAAGTCGATGGATGGTCGGGTGGCGGGTAGTGACGGGTCGGCAGACTAGGTACCTATTATCTACGCACAGAGATCACCTCACGAAACCCCCTCGCAACCTGTTTGAATATAATAGCGTACCAACCTTTGTTGTAACCACGACTCGGAGACGACGATGGCTATGTGTGTAAAATAATGACGGTGCGATCTGGTCAGGCGAAAACCGGTCTGTCGGTGGGTAGGTAGATTACTATTATTATTGTAGTTGTATAATATTATTATACCCACCTACATCGTGTGCACGTGCAAGCAGCTGTGCTCGCCGGGGACAATGGATCTTCTGTCCGTCTGAGGCTGTGCCGGGCCACGACAGTTTTACTATTTTTACCCTCACTCGCTTCATGCTAGCAATACTGTACGGTTGTGTTCAGAGATATGGTCTTTGGATCTCTCGTCTCCAACTAGTCATGGCCGATTTCACCCATAAAACAAGAGTTTGGTAAATTGAAAATTGTAAAACCATACTAGGCGTTAACAGATCGGTTAATTACGATAATGAGTGCTTATTTCAGAAATTCCAAATTATTTATCCAACTATCGTGCAATATTGAAATTTTAGTTATAACTTATAATTGAGTAGAAGTTGAAAAATTACACTATAGACTATAAACGGACCTTAAACTATACAAAAAATCAAGAAATAATAGGCCCAGTGAATCGGTTGTCTCGTCGCGTCACTCCCTCGTTAAAGACGATCTTGAAAAAAATTAAAAATAGTGAGTCAACAGACATTTTAAGAAACAAATGGCCGACTTGTTGATTATCCGTTGTTGTCGGTAGCAAGAGGGTTAACATGCAACATGTAACGTATAACTGGGCGCGACCAAAACACTAGACACCATGATTGTACTATATTATTTATACAAAATTAGAAAAATATACAACAACATTAAAATATTATAATATAAAGTCGTAGGTAGCTCGGTGATTAGTTTATATTAATAATAATTTATTTATCGCTTTTTATATTAGTTGAGGATGGGATGACGACTGTAAGACGCGTACCTATTTCGTATATTATTTCATTTATATTAATACCTTCGAGTATAATATTATTTTAATAATGATATTGTACGCGTTGTTGTCGTAGTGATATTTTTTCGACATTGAGCGACGACGTGATTCAGATGTCATTGAACGCCTTGGCATTTTATTATTATTTTATATTATATCGTCTTGTGCTATTTCCTACTGTATACTCCACGTTCGCCCCCGCGGTAGTGCATGGATTTTCTGGTTAAAAAGTTTTAGAGAAGAGGAACTCGAAACTACCTCTGATAATCCGCGCGCATATTTAACGTGTGATATAAGCAAAATACTTATAGAAACGTGCAGCATAGTAAATATTATTGCCATTTGTGTTATCTCCGTCTATACTATAATTGTCGTTATTATTATAATTGTGTTTTCGACGAATCATTAATGTCGTAGTTTTTGAATTCTGTCCAAGCGGTTTTATATAGGCACCTACGTGAAAAAATAAATAAATATCGAGTTTTGCATAGGTAGGTATTGAAAATAGCTTAGAAAATTGTTTTTCACTGCTTTCAAGCCAAGAGTTGAACTTTGATATATTACAGCTATCGGGCTATCCATTATGATCAAGACATGGGTGTTATTTATTATTTTACCTTTTTTTTATTATTATTATTATTATTTCCGTACCTATGTCCTATACAATTATCTTAACAAATCTAATAAAACTGATAACTGTTTTATGATAGTTTTCTCATATTTTTTTAGTTTAAGAAAACATTTTTACATTTTATTCCTGTTATTAGAGGAAGTGGTAGTATAGGAGGTTGGATTCGACTTAAAAATTGTGAGTTTATCGACACGTTTGTTTGCACCCTCTTATTTTTATTAAATTCACACTATCGGCTTAACGACTTAACCGCGTACTCAGCAGTTGACCGAGGTCGTTGCAACTTACAACGAGCGAAATCCTTTTATCTTTATTCAACTCTGTGCCATTACCCCTTTTCCCTTAAATTGTTATGTACACAATTGTAAAAGCTTTTTGTCCTTTGCCCTCCCTAGATCTAAGCATCCTATAAGCTACTGAATAAGAACCGACAACGGTATAAATATTTTCGACAAATTATATTTCTATATTATTTAATATTTTCATATCATCATAATAACTATAATATCTATATGCAATATCAGTGTCCTAGCAGCGGATTCATGGTTGGATTTTTGGTGGATTGTCTGTTTAAAAAAATATAACTATTAAAGATAATTTTTATAAATATCGAGGAAAGATGTTAATAATCTGAAGCCTCTGGTCGCCATTTGTCAAAAGACGGTTTTATTTCAGAAGTTCCGATAGTCATTTGTTGTGTTTACTGTGTTAATATTACATCGTATTATATGGTATGCATTGGTACCAAAATATTTTATGTGTTCGATCGGTTGTCAATTAATAACCACGATCACGTTTCAATAGGTGGATAGCGTTTGTTACAATATTGTGTTGATATATTATTATTATAATTTGCTTTGCTCGAACGGCTTAAGCGAAATGAATAACGTCCGCTTTAACAATATAGCTTTTTTTTTTAATTATTACTTATAAATTATTATATGCCGTACGAGGTGCTTTAAGACGTTTTTAGAGATAGTGAAAGTAAACAGTAAACACTATTCAAGTACTCGATACTTTCTGTATAGGTAGGTACACAACGATGAGATATTTCGCACCACCACAATTCCGATTAGAGACGAGCTTAGAGGCGTCGTCTATAATATTATACCTACACATTTGTGTTGCTATTACCACTCTGATGCCGCGATTACTGAGTTGGCTATTTTACTATAAAAACGTATTTATAATAATTTATGATATACACTCGTAAATAAACAAACCAAATAGTCTTGTAACAGAAAATGAGTGTACCCATTATGTTTGTGAACTTGTACGTGTACAATAATAATATCAGTAGGTAGATAGAGTTTTACGTACGTATAATACGATTTCTGTACACGTAACGTTTAGTATTTATGTAGGTAGGCCGAATGACCGCTGTGATTATATTGTTTACTGTACAAGGGCAAAGTTAATATCGTTATTGATTCCATAATAGTGTACTAGATCAGAGTGGGCGTTGTCTTCTATTGGAGTTATGGGGTGCGAAATCTATAAGCCATTATGAAGGAAATATAGTATAATATTATCAATTATTAAACCAAGTGTATTCACTTCTTACAAAACCAACTAATAAAATGTCAAGAGTAGGTAATATGTATATGTCACGCAACGGCGGGACACGTCACTCAGATTACTACGCATAATATATTATACTAATTCATTAATTTATTATTATATTATAATATACTCTCACTCCTATAATAATTTTTTTTAGTTTACAACTGTAATAAGATACACATAAACACACTGCATTAAATCGGGTACAGAAAAATTATTGATTAGCTAATCGAAAACATCGTAAAAGTACACAATTAGCACCTAACAATATAAATATGATAGTAATATTATTACTAATAATTTATTAGTTTGTCATCACTGTTTATGTAACACTTTACTTTAGGTCACCTTAGCTTATCATTTTTAGGTACACCTGAAAATTAATTTATGTTCATAACATTGATATTTTACATTTTGTAAGTCTAAACTTTTATATAGTTTTATATTTACTTTTAATTTCTATATACATTTTTGAGTAAATTCATATTTTTCATTATAATTTTTGACTTGTGTAAAGGGAAGTTTTTGAACAAAATAAATATTAGTGAGAATTATTAACATTATAAATGTATGTTCTACGTTTAGATAAAATATTTCTATGATAGGTAGTATTTTTGTTCCTGATTTATTCTTTTTAAACTGAATAGTGAATACCTAATAAACATTTATTTTGATCAATAAAAACTATTTTACTTAACTAGGTATATAAGTAACATATTATATTAATTATTATTATTATTTGAAAAAAAAATACTGTGATTTCATTTTTTCCAATTAAGTCCTATGATGTTAGATCACTCCGTAAACCACAATATAATTATCATATTTCGATATTATAGATGTTACATTATATCTGATCCGTTTTTCAGAAATTTAATTGAGTAATCTAATATTTTTCCAACTACATGATAATATGCGTTTTGTCAGCTCAAGACCACCGCAAATAACTTACGACTTACGTTATATTCGTAAATCATAATGCATTGACATGTTCCACTTTTTTTCCCGTACTTCGTATTTTCTGTTTAATACCTAACGATTAACTATAACCTAATAGGTATTAAACTAAGTAAATATAGTACATTGGCTCACAATACGATAATTTGAATTAAACTGTGTCAAGTACAATATTTCGGTTCCACTTCATATCAATATATATTTAAGGTTTTATGTAGGTATATATAATATTATATACGAAAAATAGATGGTAACATAATATTTAAACGTATGTGTACATAATTTTAGTAGGTAAATCTAGGTATATAATCAATACAGGTATTATTGTCTATTATAAGTATTATACCTCTTGTTAGTTATTAATATTACAAAATTAAATTTTTTATTTTCATCTCTAATACGGTTTTATTTATTTTCAAATACATATAATAACTCATTCATTGTTGTATTTCAATATCCACTAATAAAAGATTATGCATTATAATATGTAGCGTACACAGAAATTAACAACGGAGAGAAGTGTTATATATATAATACATGTTTTATTACCAGTCAATTTTAAAAATGGTTTTTATAAACTCCTCCTCGACTTGCGTGTATACTCAGCTTAATATGTATTATACCAATCCTTCAAAATTAAATCCTCACTTGGATATTAACATTTTTTTTTCATCAGAATAAACTACGTATTCCAGTGTCCATTGTCTAATTGATGTTCTCATGCATGTTAAAATTTAAAATTGAACGAAAATTGTACATGAGAACTAGGAATATAGTTACATTTTGATAAATCTTTTAAAGATTGTCTATTCTCTGATTTCAAAATTCTAGAGCCGTTTAAATGAATTATCGTTTACTTCAAGTAATCTAGTTTAAATGGTGTTTATATGTGTAAACCGGTTGCGTTAATAATTTTAAAATATTTATTATATCATACTCTATACAACTACTATATCAAACATGTTCTACAACACTTCGTTATAACTATATCACATTATAGTATGTACGCGTATTTTATGTATTAATCAATTTATTTATATACAAATGATGTATATCAATATTAGATATTACCTATGTGATATAATGAAAACCGTAAAATAATTTCAAAAGTCAATGATATTAATATGAATAGAAAAACTAAAAAATCTTAAGAAAATACACGTGAATGTATATTTTTTAAATTAATAGGTGTGGCTTACCAATAAATAATTTAATAATACTTAATTGCCAATTGGTATATAAATATTTAATATATACATAGGTATATTATTAAAAAGATTTAGGCATTTAAAAGATATTTTATTTTTACTTATAAGTTCAAAATATAAAATCATAACTCCAGGTTAAAACAATTATCAATTTCCCATGGTGGTTTAAAATTATACCTATATTATATTGTCATAAACATTATTATTTAACAAGGTTATTGGGTGGTCATTTCGACGAATATGGACATAACCGTGCTTCTTGAGGATATACCTAATATATTATAGAATAATAATATAATATAATATTAAACAAACCATAATAATTATTACCATTGACAAAAACCTTGGATGATTTGTTTTCCTTTCCGCAATACTAAATGTTTAAATCAACGTAATATGGTGTATTATATTCACGGTGCTACAAAATAAATATAATATTATTATCTCAAATGCATTTTTCGTGATGATAAATTCCACCATAGCAATTATTATTCATTCGTAAATAATATTCCCAGATAACGATATTTTACGTACGAATCACCCGTTATTCGCCAAAGTCAACAAATCATCAGTATTGCGCGTATACAACCGGCGGCCATATAATAATATTATAGAATTATATTTATGTATTATAATATTAAGCGTGCATTAGTCACTTGCACGTTGACCTTTAAAATTGTCTTCGAATTGTGACGAAATATTATTATTATATTGTGTCTACGACGTTTGTCCTGGTGTTCGGACCCCAAACGTTTTCATTGACGTTCGTTTAGTAGTATTATTTTCCCTTGTTTAATATTTCAAGTCACGTGTACCAGCAAACATTTATGTTCAGAAAGACGTTCACTGGATCACATATTATTATAGTTGATCCCGCATCCGATCAAAATATTATGCTATAGTGCTATACTGTTGTGTACGCCATGCTTTTTTTGAATCTCTTTTTCTTTTTAAACCGACCGGGCGATGTAGTATTTTATGATATTGTAGCTAATGATTTAATACGTACATTGACCTTGCTTGGTATCGATCACTCTTGTCAATCATTACTGCAGAACACATTATTCCGTCAAAACTGGTTTACAGTTTGTATATTGTATCAAATAATTTGCATTCGGTTCTAGTAAACGTTAGGGATATGTCGTAGGTATCTAACCGCACAGCTACGTGGTGCCCGGTAGTGGTATATTATGTTCTTTTTTTAAACATTGTTTTCTGTTCGTTCACGAGTGGAAGATTATAATATTATTTATTGCGTACAAAAAACGATGTTTTTTCTTAGTTGTTGTTCAATTTGTTGGTAAATAATGTATTATTTTAGAGTATAAATATAGCATGATGTTTTAAAACAAATTCAGTAACATATTTATCTTGTATTTATTGTGTTTTATTTTTACTAATTCGTATTTAAAAACTTATTTTGTATATACTATGGCTAATTTTGTCCTTATTTATCAATATTACAATAATTATGTATTAGTTTCGGTTTGTATAGATATTTAAATTACATTATTGTACCTACTATCTGTAGTCTGTAGATAATGAACCATTTATTATTGGTATTGTTATACTTCGCTGTCATTCTATAAATTCATGTGATGCTTAGTGTTTACAGTGTTAACACGCAATAACTATGCATTAAATTATGACGTAAGTAACACGTGGTTTTAAAATGCTTATGAACTATGTTTATTGTTTAATTTTTATGTATAGAATATGCCTATATTACAGTCAATTATTTTATTTTGATACGATACATAATTTTTGATTGTTTATACTTGTCTTTAACTTATGAGAAAATGTATGTATGGGTACTGAAAGGGCAACACATTAGGCTACTAGGGCACTAGGCTACCGTAACGTTAATATATGTTAATATTGTTTATAACATGATCTAAATTTTATTTTATTGATCTTTAAGTATGTATCTGAGCGAAACGGAAAAATATCTTGAAATTAAAGTACTAATAATAAAATTAGATATTTTATATCGATTAGTATACTACAGGTATGTATTCTATATAAATAATATATAATTACACAATATGTGCTTATAGTATTCTGAACAACTGTCTAGAATAGTAATATATAAGTAATAAATACCGTTAAAAATATATATATACACCAAACTCGCCTCTCGTGCTTTTTTTATCCTATAACTTCTACATTACGATTTTTACACAAAATACACATAATATTATGCAATGACATATTGTAATTGGCGATTATTGTTTTTACACTCTCACGGGTCAACGCGTCATTCTGCCCGACGGAAATTGTGTACACTCTATACTATTTCATTTCACACGTCATGTACATACTATGTACTGCGGTGTGTATAAAATACGCCCAAGTAAAATCTAGCGAACACTTCACGAGATAGACCGATTATTTCGTTTATCAATAACGTATGTAAGAATATTTAATAATTAGTAAGAGTATTATTTCAATTTTTCCATTGGCGTTCTTAAGTAAAAAAAAAAAAAAAATAAATAAAATGTCTCGGGTGACAAGAAATTTATTCGTAGTCGTTATAATATACGCTCGTCGACACTTCATGATAATATGATTATCGTGGTGATTGTCGACAACGAATAAACGAAAAATGGTACGCGCGTAACACGCTACACCTCTTCGGCTCGTGCTCGTTAGTCTACAGTTCTACACAGACGCCTGCATAGACGCCCGGAGAGCGGCTCGACGCGATAATAATTATAATGATATGATTTAACAATAGCGGAGGCCCGAGAAGAAAATTTAAAATATATTAATGAATTTCTATTATGCGTTAACCTTACAATATTGTTATAATAATAATGACTTGGGTGCCTAGTGCCTACCTAAATACTTTAGTGTGATGTGTCTCCTCTACAGTGTAGCCTTGACGTTGTGCCTGCCAAATGAACCTCGCGATAGAATATTATTGTTAACCTATTTTATTTTTCCACTCTGCAGGGTCGATTTTTAGATTAGTTTATTATTACCACACATACATTTATAATACTGCATATCTATTCGATATTTTAAGCGTAGATGTGTGCAATCCAGATTTATGCATGCCCCCTTCTTAGAGAACTTGGGATTATAACTTATTTTTTGCTTAAAATAATTTTATAGGACGCTTTAATTGTTGTATCGATGAGCATGCGTGTTTTTAAAGTGCGATTTGAAATTCACAACTATTCGTCTGCTGTAGTACATATTTTTTTTAGAAATATGTAGGCCCTTTAGATTTCCAGATGTATAAAGTGCTACACACCACGGTGTATTATCCCCACCGTTTGTCGTTCTCGAAATATTATATAGTCAGCAACATATACTAGTTTCGCCCCGAGCATAAGAATGTTATCAAATGATATTATACTAGTTCTGTCTTCTATCCAGGGTAATTTAAAGGGATATCAGATTTCCATTCCAAACTCAAAATTATTTATAACACGTAATAAATATTAAATAATAATAATATATATTATATTGACCTATATGTAATATAGATGTTTACTTTATAATAGTTATGTATACAAACAATTTAAACTGTTGAATATTAATTTTAAAATTATCTATGTTTTCCTACAACATCCTGTTGTACTAACCCTTCACTGTATGACAACTTGGAGTACATTTCTTAAATTTCTGCCAATTTAACCGCTTGATGAAAAAATATCGATTATTTTTGTTTATAATGGTATATTTTTGAATTCATAATGTATTAATATATAGGTAGAATATAGGTATATTTGAATACCTAATATTTAAAAATCAAGATTTTATATTATTTTTAAATTTTAAATTACATTTAATGATCGCCAATCGGATATTTTATAAATTCGCACCTTCTTTTTATCTTACATTATGTAATATACATAATATATCTATTAAATTCTTGGCCCGGAATTGGTATAATTAAAAAAGATTACTAGGAAAAACTAGGATGCTGCCATAAATAGTCAAAATAAGTCAACGGTTTGCGGTATATACATATTAACGGAAAATGTTTTCAGAGCATATTAACCTTTTATCACACAACTATTAACGTTGTGGAATTTTTACTAAGGTAACACATTTTAAGATGTGTTTTTAATTGATTTTTATTATAAATGTCTTAACTCTATTGCTCTGTATACATTTGACAATCGCAAGTTTATAACAGATCACTGTGAACTTGTTTGTTTTCGCAGTTCCACGTGTTCACACGTGAGAGCTCAAGATTACAAACCTCGTCTTAATGTCTTTTAAGTGATGGCCTATGATTTCTTTTATTCGAAACAAAAAGTTTACGACACCGATGCACGTGCTGTATATCTTAGTACTATTTATTATGCTATATGAACTAAAAATTAAAGCCCGAGACGAAATTCGCGCTGTTAAACAAACCATAGGTACTTTTTACATGCAACACATAATTATAGTATAGTATTTATACATGAAGCGATGGTTACATACACATTGTCTAAAATTGCACACGGGAATAAACGCGTATAACACGTACATTAGGTACCTATTACAAACACATCGCCGGTAACACGTGCGTATTCAAAACCGAACGATAGATCTTGTCGGAAATCCATGCGCGCATATTTATAAACCGAAAGAAAGACGATAATATTATGTATATTATGATTATATTTACAATTATGTTAATGACAGTCCGGCGACGAATTAAACCTATTCAATTAGTCGTCGTGTTTTTCGCAAATTTTGTCGATAATTCAATCCGTATGACAATAATATGATCTTCCTGACGTTCCTCTTCGTCCATTTTGGTCATTGCACGAGGATATTGGATTTTTGTATTTCCGTTTTTTTTTACGTGTAAATCATACCTATGCCGATCGGCGTCGTCGTCCGCTTTTAAAACACTAGTGGCGGCGGCGGCATATCGCAAGTATTGAAACATTTGAAACGCCGTCGCGTAACTATATAAATAATTCAGCCGGGCGCGTCTTTCGGGCGACGTGCCAATACAATATTATTATTATAATACCAGTAGGTCGTCCGCTCTCTCCGTGTCAATTCCGTTGACTCTGTCGGTATCCGCCCCGAATAAAATGAAATAAATTTATTATTATCACGCCGCGACCGACGTCGTCCCCGACCTAGGTCGCCGCAACTTATATACGATGCACATTCTGTATATATGCCTAGTGTTATAGATTCCGCCCACGAATCATATACGTATATATACCTGTACACGAGGTTGTCGGTACAGACATAAGCATTATATTGTTGTTATTATATAACAGTGATAAGCATGCGCGATTTCGATGGGGTTGTGATTTCGCGAGTCTACTAAATGCTTGATGACGTTATTATTGCGATCTGGCAATGACGTTCTCCTTGTGTCGTATTCAATACGCGTCGCGTATGCCGACGAGGACGTTTTCGATCGATGAGCGTGGCGGAGAGGAAGATGGGAAAACGTTCCGTTTAGAATGCGAAATTTGACTCGCGGTCCGCAGCCATCAGTGGTGGTCATCGGATAAGCTCGCGCAACTCAACGAGAAATATTACACCGATTTAATATACATAGCGGTTCGTCATCGTCGTAAACTCGTAAATCGTCATAAATCTGACGGTTGAAGAGAAAAAAAATAGTCTTTCTTTCGTAGAGGTAAATTTATAATATGCAAGTGGTTCGGAATAATGTAGGTATTATATAATTTCCGTCATAGTTATAGTGTATTATATTATGAAATAAAAGCATTATTCCAAATAGATAATTTTTTCTTAAATTATTCGTGACTGTAAATTTGACTTCTGGGCTCTGTCCTGTTCGCCCCTATAACGGTTGTTATCAAAACTTAACAGCCTAGTATTCATATAATATGGTGATGCATTATTCCCAGACATAGGTCGATGCGTGTGTATTAGTATATACCATAATGTTCGTAATCGTCACACGTAATCAACACACGATCAGTTTAAGTTTGTTTGTACAGTTGAAAATGTTTTATGGTCAAAACAAAGTCGACACACTTCTAATAAGATAAGATGTTGTAAAACAATAAAATAAATCGCTGTCTACTATATAATATATTAGTCGTGTACCAACTTTCAGTAGAAGTACTTACTATATTAAAATATTATTCGTTACTCGACGCGTGATATATACATATTATATATACAGAGTGTCCCACGGAGATCTGACAAATGAAATAATAATGCAATGATACCCATAGGCGTCCGCGTATATTACTTAACAAGAATATTGATATTTAAAAAAATTGTAAAAAATCAGCCACTTGACTTAAATAAATGTTTTTGCTATATAAATTTTTCTGAAAATTAGATTTACAAATTGGCTATTTTGTATATTCTAGCAAAAAATTTTATTAATCTTTAAGTTTTTAATTTTCAGTATTAAAAAATAAACAATAAAAAAATGTATACTAAAAACTTAGTGCAATTGTTTATGAATTATAGGTATTTAAAAAATTGTTTTTAAAAATATCAATTAGAACAAAAGTTATTTCATTTGTTAGATCTCCGTGGGACACCCTGTATATATATTATATTATACAAGTATACAACATTACGACGATGATTATTGTGGACTGTGTGGACTGCAGGGTTGAGATTAAAACTGTTGTGAAATCTATGCGGTTTTAAATCAATCCCGATGAAACAGCCCATGTAGTTACAGAATGGCGTCTAGTCGTGATTAAAATAAAAATAAAAATACATTTTCTTATAACTAGTATATTCAATTCATAAAAATAAATTTTCCAATTTAAATTTACGAGTCGATACACGATGGTTAATAATTAAAAAAAGGTATATTATTTAATTGTCGGCGGTTAAAACATATATTGTTATTATGCGAGTGCGGGTAAACGTCACGATTGTACTCTTTATATGAATAAATTACAAATTTAAACAAAAAAATTTCGATTCGTTTGCCGCGACGTCTTCCGTCTCATTTTGACAGTTTTTAAATTATATATACATCGCCGTATATTATGTTATGTGTTTACCTTGATGTAAATCTGCCGTTAGTTGTGCAGTAGGTATCTGAGTATAATACTAGCATGTACTACGTTGAAAATTATCAATTTGATTATTACTTACTATTGTCCGTCCACCCATCAACTATACTAATTACTAATATAGACATCGTAGTGAGTTAAATGCATAGTAAGCGTTTTAAAATAAAAATATTCGAGTATAATCCATTAATCGTCTCCACGAAACGCGTAAAATATCATTTTCGTATATATTGGGCAATTATGCATAAAAAATGCGTTATGTACTACTAATTATTATCTAGGTATTTGACGTGAATCTTATATAGTTGGTGTCGATTGCGATAACCCGACTTTAATGAATGATAAAGCCCGTCTGAAATACATTAAGCTTGTATAATATTATTACAATATCATATGTATTGTACTATATAATGTTTCAGTGTTTGACAATTGACGTTGTCCGTTTTTACTGAAAATCAAACACGTCATGGCGTTATCGTTATATTATGTACACAGTTATTAATGATTATCAAAAATTACAACAATAAAGGCGAATTTGTTTTATCATTATATTTCCAGTACAAAAATAATGGTGTGAATAAAAAAAAAAATGAAGTCACAAACGAATTTAATTTTTCAGTTTTTTTTTTTTTTTTAAGAAAAGTACGGTTGTATAGAAATATATATATACATACATATAAGTAAGGTATTAAACCGATTAAAAAAAATAGATAATTTTTATGATTAAATCCTTGAGCTGAATCATACAATAGCTATTAACATAAAAACTGGCAACACTGATCATACCACAATCTAACAAAAACAAAAAGAGTAATGGTGACTATAATAAAAATAATATAATGGTGATTATTAATCTCTTAAAAAGTGCATACTTAATGTTTAAAGCGTACGTTTAAACTGTACAAATATTAATGTTATTTTTTCCCTCGCGAGTCCGTAATAATTAATTAAAGCCGCCGTCATCGTAGTCGTTCAGTAAAATGTATTGTAGTGTGTTCTTAATGGTCCGTTCTCACGATGATACGAGATCGCATTAAATTCTTTAACACGTTATTATTGTACTATTTGTACACTTGTCGATCGCTAAAATTACATTGCTTGTACAATATATCTTATGATAATGATGATCATCATCTTTTCCATCCACCCACGTTGTTGATGACGATATAATAATAAATGCCATTCGAACAATAGTTATTCGGGACATCGTACTAAATAATGATATCCCCTTTATTTTGTATTTGTATTTTGTGTACACAACTCCCCGGGCCACAAGCCAAAGACAAAAAAAAAATCACAACACGCACAATGTAATTGATGTCCATAATAATAATATAGCTTTATACCACAATGAAAAACTGGGTCTATAATTTGTCGATCATTTATTATTATTGTTGTTGTTGTTACTGCGATATACGAGTAGCCGCTGAGGCCGACTGAAAATACTGGTATGAGATTACAATAGTCAATAGACTAATATGTTGCTGTAAATAGAGAATTAAATCAACTTAAAGCTTTATTATAGGTATGATTTTTTACACATTATAACTACGTAGTCTCCCCCCATTCAACCCAGAATAATAATACAACTTAATAAAATAAAAAAAAAACTTTTCTAAACAATGAATAGGCATATTTTATTATAATTACAATAGGTACTAACTTGATTTTCCTGTTTAAACATTGTAATAAAACAGTAAATTTATAAGATTTGAAGGATAAATGTTTGCGTCTTAATCATTTTCAAGCCTTGCCTAATGGAAAATAATCGTTTAAATTGGTATTATAGAGCAGAGTATAAAGGTGGTAAGCCCGTTGTATCCTGTGCTGTAGATCAATATATATATATAATATATTTTGTAACAAATAACAATAATAATGGAAATAATAAATGTATATTGTATATTTTACATTTTGTTCGGAAATAAAGCGTAGTCTGCAGATCCGAATGGCGATCGACCATTGGATTTTAAACATCTGGAGTAGCACTATAACATGAACCGCCGTGTGTATAATTATGTTGCAATAAGGCAACAGTCACACTAAAGGTAGATTAAACTATAGTGGGTAGAAACATTATAGAAACCAAGAAATACAGCGTTGGCCCTTATTATTCTCATGTCGTGTATCAACACTACACGAAAAACGCGGAAAGGACACGTTCCCGAGTATCGCGTATGTAATGAACCCATACTCCATAGTGTTGTTACCTTAAAATTAAAAAGTTATAAAACTTCTATATTATATAAGTTAGGTCTTAATCTGGGCTCCGTTTGGATTTAATCTAATTTTGTGTATTCGAACGATATTTATCGTCTGGCATAGTAACACTATGGTGATGAACCAACAGTTAGGGTTTTTTTTTTACTGAATACCAACAATTATAGTGATCTGTAGCAAGAGTTTGTGTTTTACTTAAATCATCTAACCTGGTCACCATGTATACAGAATTGTTATTTGTAGTAAAATATTAAAATAGCATCGTTAGACAACTATGTTGATAAAATTTTGTAAATTATGTATAATTTGAAGCCTACGTACTTCCTAAGTCTTAGGATTTTTATAAAATGTATTATATATAGACTAATAGTCACATAACATGACCAAATATTGTATTAAACGCGTAGGTGTGATGTTCGTTTCTTCGTTCTGGTGGTCTTACATAAACGAAATAAATAACAATAAAACGTTGATTATAAATTTTTTTATTATAATAATGTTATCGACGTTTATTTTTTCGTGTAATTTTGCGGTCCACTGTTGACTGAATGTATACAACAAGTAGTGGGCTTTGAGTGAACTGTATAGAAGTATATAATATTTTCATATGTTCGTATATATTATCACCGAAGCAGTTTAACAGATAATAATTATTAATTATATTGTAGTAAATGAAATTAAATGTGACATCTGTCGTGGATTTTGTTCAATGGAATTTCGTCTTGTGGCGGAGGGGTCGATAACAAGACAGTGTTCGAGAGGGTTTCGCATGTTTTTCATTTTCACAAGTTTTCTCTGCAGTGCGCTGGTCTAGTCGCCGTCCACCCCGAATATACCAGTTAATAGTAGTTGTGTAACAGAGCGTATTCGTTTTGTTTATGTACATTATTTATTATTATTATACTTCGCTCCTGTTGTTGTCGGGATTCAATAAATAAACGGAGCACGCGTGACGATATACACCTTGGCGGATGTGTGTGTGAAGTATGATAGAGATCTCGTGTCCTTGGTCACCGCCGCCGTCGTTTTCTGTAGATCAAAGTCCAACTGCGTCGCCAATAATAGTAATATAATTGTCGTTCGCCCGATTGCCGCCACATTAGACTAGTGTCGACCTAGTCTCTATCTGTTTCGACGGGTCTGTGGTAAAATCACTCATAGAATGGTTTTGCGAGAGGAAAGAAAAATTATAATAAATTACATTTCACACCGGTTAGCAGTGTCGTTGAACCTGGGTAGCGTAATATTTTGTCATTTGCGGGAACAAACCATAAGTGTAGAGTTTCCGTATGGCTGTAACGAAAATGTGTACAATAGTACCGCATATTAGAAAATGTCAACATTGCTGTGTTTACTGCTAGTTGTTCTACAAATAATACGATCTTAACAAATAAAAGAAAAATAGTTGCTGCACCTGGATTTATTTTTAAAACGATGAAACACTAACAAAAAGCGTGTTTGGTTCATTTCAAGTTTTTCTTGTACGTATTATAGCCGTATAGGTACTATAGGTACAACTAGCGTTTTAATCGATACTGACGGTTATAATTCTGAATAATTCAATATTGTGTATTAGCATGCAATTTATTCGATCGCAGACGAAATCGGAACATGATGGGATTTTAATCAGAATACTGAAATGACGGTTTTGACCAACGCGAACGAAACAGATAGTATTGTATAACTATTGCTCGACGTTAGATTTTTTTTTTTTGTTCCTTCGCACATTACACTCCATTTCCTCGGGGCGTCGTTAGAGCGTGCAGTGATGGACGGTCCGGCGATTCGTGAAATAGGTCTAGGATAACACTCGATAACAGCATCCCCTAAAAATATACACTTGGCACAAGGTACTCTACTTAGTGAGTTTACTGCACTGATGAAAATTGAATTGTTTCATTTTTTTAAAACACTTTTTCTTTCCAAGTACACAATTATATGTAGTGTTTGAGTACATCGAGAGGCCCGCCGATTGGTGATGGCTTCGATACACTCGATTATAAAATATAATATACTTTTATATAATATTATACACTGTGTGGTATAACGATGTACGGTGTACCTACACAATATTATAATATAGCATACGATGGCGACCATTACCTCCGTTCAGTGTCCCGAGGTCAAGGTTCTGATTCCCGCATGAGTGTGTGTGCGTGTGTATGCGTGATTCCGTATTCCATTTTAGTCGCCCGGCTGGTAATTATTATTCGTTTCTGGAAGGAACCGTTGAAAATTATCGTATTTATAATTATTATGTGTACGGCTTAAACTTTGAACCTTATTTACCACCCACCTACAATAGTCCAAGTCGCTTATAATGCATTATACCAACCGTACAATAATAATGACGTATGTGTTGTGGAGTTTTGCTATATCATTGCTGCAGCCGGTCCTGCAACGATTCACTCGCACTCGTATGAGATTTGTAATTATTGTACTGTTGTTGTTTGCACTAATAATTATACACTTGAAAATGTCGGTTGTGTGTGGGTCGTAAGTATACAGTTTTGGCTTAAAACTGACGGCGACAGAGAGTCGAGACGGCGAACGCGCGTGATCCCAACTTTTTGTTATCTACATAATTGATTAGGTAGTATAGTAAAAAGATATACTAATATTATTGTTAGCTCCCCGGCGATGGACGGAAATTACTCCGTCGCGCGTTATGTTCTATACAATATTATATATATATGTGTATATTTATAATAGTTTACTTTCGTGCGCTATTATAATATTCCACCTTTTATACGGTTTTTGTTTATTAGTTTCCGTTTTTATTAAATTTTTCTTAATAAAATAATCATACAAAAATAACTACCCCCTCCCCGGCCAACAAACTATATTATCACTTTATTGCGTGTTTATTCATCTGGTGAAAATAAAACGTCAGTTTTTCACGCAAACTATCCGTGTTCACAATACATACATAATAATATATAATATAGGTATAGTAGAATTTTTTTCAACTCGATTCGTTGTACAGTGTACACATTATTTTACTACATACTATATGGATTAATTTTGACAAATAATGCATGCGTGTTTCCTCATGTACCTATAGGTTAGGTCCGAAGGACTATAATATTTTTTCCCTCGATTCATATTTGACATTTATGGTGATAATTAATCATCGAAAAACATTAAAACGGTTTATGGACAATATCAAATGTATTATACACCATGTAAAGGGACTACTAGGTATACATATTTTTAAGACTTGAAGTTTATAACACGTATCTAGAGTATTACGAATTATTTTCATTGTTAAACTATACGCAAAAAAATATTAATAATTTCATGTTTATTATATTACGTATATAGTTTTATAATGTATATTATTTAGTTTTTGGTTAAAAATGTACACATGATTGCATTGATGCTCGATATACTTTTTTTTCTAGCTATAAACGATTTGATGAAGACTTTAGGGTTTTCTTTACGAGCATATAGTGAAATACCATTTTACGATTTTTTGTAGTCTTTGTTGTTAGAAAAATATATATAATATATTATTAAACAAATTAATCATCATTCTACAACTGTATTTATTTTTGTTTTGGGATCAAAAGTTCAAAAAAATGAGTTTCATTTTATTTATGCTTTCTGTGTTAGTTTTATTATTTATTCTATGAATTTATTATATAAGTATCGTTGACCGTTGCAGTAGTCACCAGAGGTACATACAACGTAACCTTTTTTATAGTTATATTCTATCCACGCAACTTCGCATGTCGTGCTTTCTTGTCAAATTATTTATTGTATTCGTCACACACACACACACACACACACACACACACACACACAGTAATTACTGTATAAAGTAACAGATCATATAATTTATTACTTACAAATTACAATTAGCATGTCCAACACTTACAGTCCAATAAACAAACCGTCTAACGTTTAAAAATCAACTTATTCAAGGAAATATACAAAATTTCAACTTCCAAGTATCAATAAGTAGAGTCTAGCCCTACACCTATATAATATCTAGGCAAATATATTATTATTACATGATCAATATATAGTCACGAAATAGCTCTTATACAGTTTTTAAATAAAAAATATATATATATATATGTATTGATCACTATTTATTTTTGGAAAATATTAGCATGCTTTGTTTATTGAACGTTGTTTTGTTGGTTTTTTTTAACGTGACAATTCAAAAAGCGTTTATAGGAAAATATAATTTAGTCAATATTCAGCCACGGACAATAAAATAATAAAAGTTGAGTTAAACACTAAATAAATATTATAGTACCACGCCTGTTTAAAATAAGATAACGGATTTCATTATCGAACAGTTTCACAAGGACGTACTTAAGAAACTACAAAATAAATGGCATACATTCATTATCAACTTAAATAGTTATTTTTTGTTATCGAATAGTTATTTAAAATAACTTCAATGTTCACTACGTGTGCTTTTTTATGTTGCTGTACTCTCGCTGCTGATTATGATGATAGTTAAAATATTTATTTAAAAACCGGGGACTGAACATTATCGTTACACATTATTGTATTTTATGCAGTAGGTTCACAATGTAATACGTTTTATGACTGATTTATAATACATGGCGTTATTGCTATCGTCAGACATATATAATATTTTGTTATATTTACACTACGAGGCAAAGGTTTCGCCGGGTTCGGTCCGGAAATCCGGCTGTTTTGTTACAAAATGATTTGGTGTTACACTCGTATATAGTTAATACGAAAACCAAATACCTAAAATAATATCAACACCCGCGCGAATTCGTTATTATTGCTTTATTATATGGACTATATGACGTCGTCTGTGGTAGCTATTAAAAAAGCAGTTCATCGATTAAATTAATACACGCTTGAATGTTCTTTATCGAAAATATATTATATATAATTTTTTTTTAAATTACACAGTTGACACGAATTCGATTAAAACATTTCGAAAGTGTAATATGCAGAAAAAATCTATTCAATGGCGCGTTACTCTGAACTTAAACGTGATTTATCTGTTGAATTGTATACTTGGATTGTTTCTTAATCTTTAAAATATCTATATATATATTTTACTGTACAAACTTTTTTATTGCTATTTGTGTGCATTAACACACACACCGTCTCGCGGTCCATTTCACATTCATATAAGTACGTGGTCATCACACCTATGGCTGCAGTACAAGTCCAGCGCGAGTCTAGACGTGAATGAATTCCCTTCCTCCACAAGTGTTGTTGGTATATCCTAACACATACTACACTTAAATACTCACTTCGTGTTTATATATATAGACGCCAATAATAGTAAGATACTTCGCTCTCTGCATAATATATTATATTACCCGCATCATATCATTAACACAATACCTAATATATTATATTGGTACTCTGTTGTATGGGCGGAACCATCAGACTCCAACGTCAGAACCCCCCACCTTCCCCACTACAAACCCATTCGACGTATATTCTAGATTCATGTGCGTATATTGTTACGATAGTTCGTCACGCCCCGAAGCCCCGAGGCGAGGACCTCGACCGGTGATCTTTTGGGTACGAGCTAGACTCCCGAGGTATCTTCTAAATTATTAGTTATTCGCACTGTACGGCGATCGTAGTGTGTACATTATTATGCCTATAGATGTACGGAATCTGAAAAAAAATACGTGCAAATACACGTCCAAGAACCTATTTAACGAAGGATCTGAGTGTGTATATAACATGTATATAGTATAAACTAAAAATGATTTCGAACTGCGGTAGGTAATATATTATGATATGATATAATTTTTGACGGGTGAACTTGATAGTTTCTGTCGCGATGACGCCCCTGTATGTTAATACCTGTCAATCAACCCGCTCTTCTTAATAATTTGGATGCCAAAAATATATATTTTTTTTTCACAACAAATATACACGTCTTAAAATGCACAGTTGTGCAATATTATATTCTTGGGTGAAACGATGTTATTATATGGATATTTTGTCTGCAGAATACGTCAATCCACAGGTTGTTATACCTATGTATATTATATGTTCTGCAGTATAAACTGCAGTCCATATCGGTTAACGCTCGATTTATCCTTTATATATATATTATAAACCTATCGGCTATCACAATCATTGTTATTTTATCCTGCCGCAACAATACAGCGTACCTTTTTTGTAGAACATTATACTTATTAATAATAATAATAATATATTCGTATATAATATTACCAACCAGACTTGTTCATCATTTCCTTTTTCTTCTCTTTGCAGCCACGATCGGACCGTTCGCCGTAGGTACTGTACTGGCATGGACGTCGCCGGTGCTGCCTATGTTGCAGTCCGAGAACTCAAGGATTCCAATAACGGCCGACGAAGGGTCGTGGGTCGGTTCTCTGATCGCCATCGGTGCCATCATCGGTTCCATACCAGCCGGCAAGGGTGCGGACATATTCGGTCGAAAGCCCACCATCGCTGCTCTAGCAGTGCCGTTCATCATCAGTTGGGCAATGATATACTTTGCAACCACGGTCTGGGAGCTGTACGTGGCACGTCTGATTGCCGGCGCGGTCATCGGCGGCGTCACCGCCACCGTCCCTATGTACATCGGTGAGATAGCCGAGAGCTCCATCAGAGGTAAGTGACATGTGCAATTTTTTTATTTTATTTTTTATTTTAAAGGTGTATCCGACCACCTCTTACGATACAAAATTATTTTATACGAACGATGATTTGACGATGCCGTCGAGGTCGTCTCGTGTGTGTAAAACAACTCTACTTGCAATTACCTATACTACGTATAGTATAATATGACGCTGAACGTATACACATGACGTACACCTAGATAATTGGTCAACTCTATATATAATGATATTATAACGGTTTTTTAATTATAATTGTTGTGTGTGTGTATGTGTGTATTTCTTTTTTTAATTTTTGATTAGGCAGTCATTTTACAGAACTGTTTAAAATATTCATACCTCCCCCTCCGGCAGTGTTTAAACCATTAAAACAATCATAATTAAATATTACATGCCGTTAGTCAGATCTCGTAGATTTGTACTCTCATCAACGTTTAATATCTCTTTAAATTATACACGCTGTTGTGTTAACACCGAAAGATTGTATATACTGTCTTATATGCATTATATAGGCACCTATATAGTGTTAGAGAGGGAATAATAATAATTAATAAATACAACTTACAATTATGTTATGAACAAATAACCAAGAATAGTAGTTGGATGTTTAAAAAAAAAATCTTTCGAGTTTTTCCTAGAATTAATTACAGCCCTTTAGATGCAACCGTGACAACATCTCTGGCGTTTTTTACTCTCTTGACACTGACAAATTACTATCGAGTAAAATTCTTAGAATTTGTTCAAATTTTTAGCGACTTGTTGGCGGCAGTATTCTCAATAAACATTTACAATACTGCATAATAAAATATAGGTACTTAATAATAATATAATGTTTTACCTCACACACAGTTATTAAGAACTTCGTCATTTGTCTCCTAGTTTATAAATAATTGAAACTCGGCTATTTCTGAATGAGTATATGATTTTCCCACGATTTTTTTTTATCTCACGTTTATTATTAATAATGCACATTGTAGTATTGTTTGTGTACGCGGTATATAAAATTATTTACCGATGCAATTTTATTTTGTAATTTATATTATCTAATAAGTCTCGTTATTCGCCGTACTTAACAATATGCTAAATAGAATGCACAGTACATACTCATTAAGTATGCTCGCCTTTTTTTTATTCTATAATAATACATTTATCAAAATTCTAAATAAAGTATACCTGTATTTAAAGACTGATTTTTTAGATACTTATAGACTTAAATGCCATATAAATATATAATTATGTCTGTACAAACTAATTTTTCGAATAAAAACCCCCCTTTTTACTGTAAATTATAAAAATTACCTACGTCCTACAGAGACACTTATTATCACATTTTAATAAATAACTTTATATTTTAAATTCTTAGAGTTCGAAACTCCTTAGTTAGTATAATAAAATCTAAAAACCTGTAAATATGGTTATTAAGTATACTTGAAAATTCCAAAACTCAGAGTTTGAATTAATAAAAATGTTTGCTAATATTATGACAAATGAGTCGGCGTGTAATGTGTACGAAGTTAATGATCATAACTCATAAGTATGCTTGAAACACCTATTATGACTTCTGCATGCAGCACGAACATGCAACAATATATCATACGTGTAACCTTTTTTTTTATATTTTATAATTTTATACTTATTTAAGAATTTTTAAAAAAATTTCGGTCTTATATCTATTTTTAAATTAAGCATAATTTAAATCATATTAATGAAAAAATTCCGATTAAATATAACAAAAAAAAAAAACCTTTTTGTTACTTACTATAAGTAAATATTTAACTTTATGAAATGCATGTACTGTGGTAGTGTTTTATAGCTACCTATTATAGTTCTTAACTTCCCCACAAGTTAAAAAAATGTTATGATGGTTACATATTTGTTATAAAAAATTCCACATAAATATTCCCAACTTAAGGTGCTAGGGTATCGTAGTATTCGTACTTCGTAGCTTAACATTAGTGCTTTATTAAAGATAATGATCAGCCACGCAGTCACCGCTCATTTTACCATGCATCTTAATTTTAAGCAAGTTATGAGTAATGAGTATGTGAAATTTTAAAAGTTAGAAATTTTAATAAAATATTTAAAAAAATAAATATTGTAAAACCAAAGAGAGAACATATAGATAATGTTTTTACCTTTTAATTTCATAATACGAGAGGTCAATTCACGCTAACATTAACCCCTGAAAATACGAAATTGGAACTGCTAAACAAAAATTTGATATGTTATCCATTTGTAAGACAGTGTCAACGTCATATTTTCGTGTGTGATATCATATTATTTAGTTGTGCATTAGTTTTCATAAACAGTATATGTATACTAAACAATTAGTAATTTTATACTACATATATATAATATGTAATACTAAACGTTGTTTTGCAGGGGAACTTGGCTCTTACATCCAGGTGAAGGTGACGCTAGGTATATTGTACGTTTACGCCATCGGGCCGTTTGTATCTTACGAAGGGCTGGCTATCCTATGCGGAATCATACCTGTCATCATGTTCGTCCTGGTCTTATTGGTGGCGCCCGAGACGCCCACATACCTGTTACGATCTGGCAGGAGGAAGGAAGCAGAACATTCTTTGGTGCTGTTGCGTGGACACGAGTACGACATCGCCGGTGAGCTAGAGGAGCTACAACAACAGCTCGAAGAAGAACAGAAACGAAGCAGCAAGTTCAAGGATCTAATATCGTCTAGGGCCACTGTCCGCGCGTCAATCGCCGTCATGGGACTTCTCAGCTTCTTGTCGTTTTCGGGCATCAACGTTCTCATATTTTACGCCGAATCTATATTTAAAAGCAGCAGCAGCAGCATATCTCCGCAAGTCAGCTCAATTATCATTGGAGTCCTCCAAGTGAGTTAAGATTTTATTCTGTAAAGGACGCGAAGGTGAAGTAAAATTTTAATTTTTAACTTTTAACCAGCATTGAAAATCTGTTATATTCATTATTTCAATAAAAATTCGTACGAGAAAAAAACAACTGAATAACTATCACATACATTTTAGGCAGCTAATTTAAAGTAACTATTAGGTACTAGATTATTGATTTTAACCGTAGTTATACTACCTTGATTCTTAATATTATCATTATATTCTACGGACGATGTCCGTCAGTTGTTTGGAATTCATTAGACCGTGATTTTGTTTATTGCTTTATAATGTTGATAACTTTAATTTAAATTATATTTTAATTTTGGTATTTCAATGTTTCTCCTTATTCAATTTAGTATAAACTCTTATTGGAATCGCACGAATCTATATTCTTTACGGTAAAAATACTGAATATGCAATATTAAGAGTAAAAAAAAACATAACGCCTAAATTATGTTAATGTATGCAAAATAAAATTGTATTCTTAGTTATGTTATGTTTTAAAATAATATCGTAGCCAGCCAAAAATATTAAGTGGTGATATGCAAAACAAAGGAATTTTAACCCCCGAAAAAAATATGCTTAATAAACACTCAACAATCACAAACTGAATTATTTCAAAGAATTTATGTCTATATATGAAGTGTTTGATAATATTTACAGACCCAACTAAACCTGCGTAACCGACGGTACTAATATCAAATTGAAATATTACAAATAAGTAAAAAAACAAACTGTGAAAAAAAAAATTAACATTCGTAATGGAAATATTATTTTGAGTTAAACAGAGTTATAATCCTATTATGCATGTTTACAAGCACTTAAAGTTTCGATAATCGGAATGTCTACTATAATACAGCTATTTCAGTATTTTACTCCACTTATCCTAAGCCTCAAAATATATTGATCAATTGAGTTATATATAATACATTATTCCATAATTGTTCGTCATAATTGTCCGAGAAAAGTGCTTGTTTCGGTGGGATAGGGCTTTAAAATCAAAAACGTAAGCAGCATCAAATTATAATTCATAATGGTATAAAACGCTAATGAAAGTAATACCTACAATAATTACTAAATAAATAATACTTAGGGAATATTATAGGTAGTCAAAGTTTACGCTGCTCGCAAATAATATTACAATTAATGCATATTGCAATTTATAATAATCTTACATTATATTGTATATTACTTGTAATATGTACGGGTAAGTCGTTGCGTAAACATACATCGCGGTCCTGCTAAAATAATCAATTTTATTAATTACACTATCGATTTGTTGTACTCCTATCGTCGTTACATAAACACCGTCATATTATCATATCGATATGACCCGCTCGTGTAACAACTGTAACGATATTATAATATTATATTATACTAATAACGCAGCCCGTGTGTTATGTAATGTCCGCAGGTCAAGTTCACGTTCGCGTCCGCGTTGCTGGTGGACAAGGCCGGCCGGCGCGTGCTGTTGCTGATCTCCGACTCCGTCATGGCCGTGTGCCTGGGCTGCCTGGGCTACTTCTTCTGGCTCCAGGAGCACGCCGTCGACGTGTCCGCGTTCAGTCTGATACCGCTGATCAGTTTGGGCGTGTACATCAGTACGTTCTCGCTCGGTTTCGGGCCCATACCCGGTGTCATGATGGGCGAGCTGTTCAGCCCGGACGTCAAGGGCTTGGCGCTGGGCATCGTGTGCGTGATCGCGTCCCTGCTCGAATTCGTCGTCGTCAAGATGTACCAGAACCTGTTGGACTGGTTCGATCACGGAATCACGTTCTGGATATTTGCCGGGTTCTGCGTGCTGGGAACCGTGTTCGTGTGGTTCCTGGTGCCGGAGACCAAGAACAAGACGCTGCAGGAGATCCAGAACGAGCTCAGCGGCAAGAAGAAGGCGAACAACCGGAAGGACAACCCCAAAGGCAACCGGAAACATCAAATGATGGACTCGCTGACCGGCGACCACGCCGCGATTGTCTGAACACCAAAATCAAATAAAACGCACAATATCGTCGCGCACGCGCACGCGCAGTATAATGTTTATCACACGACATGAGAGTAATATAAAAAATACCTATATATATATATATATATTATAATATATATTATGTAAATGTACAGTATTGTATAGGGTGTGTGGGTGTGTGTGCGTGTGCGGGTGTGCGATCGAATTTGACGAGCTGAGCGGGCGGGGTTTTGAAGAAAACAATATTTTTTTACCATTTTTGACCCCAATAATTTTTTTTTTATTTTTATCAAAAAACTGTTTTAATGCCAAATACACTGAAAAACCGTTTTATTTTTTTAAAAATGCATTTTTGTTTTAATAATTTTTTTTTTTTTTGTTTGTTTTCGAATCAAGTGATTCGTTTGCCGACGTGTTCTTCATATGTTGAAGATATTATATAGTATTATATTATATGTTTTCGGGTATTTATGTATATCATGTACATACTTAGTTATGTATTTGATTTTTTTTTCTCGTCATCAAATTTACCTACACTGTTTATACATAACATAATATATTGCATTCCATTTTATTGTCAACTCCTCCCGACAAAAACGCATAGGTACCACATTCTAATATATCATACTCACTCGATCGGGGGTATTTGGGAGTTTTATTTTCTATATGTTTCATTACACAAAAGTCATATTGTTTATTTATTTTCAAACGTTATTGATTCCAATTGTTTTCTTCCGAACAGAATGTGATTCGATTGTCGACGGTGCTTGGCCTTACGCCACGTAGTTTATAGTTACAAACGTTAAAATAGACCGTCGTTTATAATTGGTGGGTACTTGTAAAACACGCGTTACTCCAAACAACACAATACGTTTCCAGTTCTATATATATAATATAATATATTTATGTAAAAAAAGATTCCGCTCAAGTTTTAGTGTCCGGTCAGTGGTTCGGTGTTGTAGTATATAGAATCTCACGCAACGCGCATGTGACAATAATAATATAACGATTGAAATTGAAATTATGTTCCGGGGGATCTATCGGGTTTTATTTCTCAGACAAACGACTTAAAATCAATTTTTACTTAACACAGACAATAAAATAGATGAGTATATTAAGTTTTTATAAGCCCTATTTTTCAAACTACCCCGCACAATATACCGTCCCCTCTATCGTCTCAAGAGTACAAATACCTTCAAATATTGTGCTATATTATTTTAATAAAATATTTATACTATAAAATTATATCGTAAATATATTTATATATATTTATTAAACTTCTAGCAGATTTGTGATTTATACTTATATATATTATATATACATGTTGAAACCGGCTAAGCGCAGGTAGTCTTATAGTGTCTAAAAAAAAAAAACGGTCTAAATGCAGTTATGTAGAGTTTGCTCAAACACAAATATTGAAATATTAAATATTTATTTTTTATACATATATAATTGTTTTATTTTATATTAGGTAATTAGGTGTATGTCATATTACAATGTCAATTCAAAGCACATATTATAAATATTCGTTACAATTTTTATATTCATTTATTCCTTATATCACACACATTTAAAAATAAAAATTCACTCGTTCATTATGAATTATTATTACTAATTTCGTTTAGATTAGAATCATTTTTATCATACACAATTAACTGTACGATCCCGATGATTCCGCCGTTTATTCAAGCGGTCTTCCTAAGATTCTTGTGAATTATTACATTTTATTTTATTATTATATAGTAGGTACCTTACCATTTTAGTGACATGCGCTACGTTCAAATTATCGACTTTTAATTAATGTATAATAATATTATATTGTTGTAATGTATAGTGTACGTTTCAAATTACATTGTATTTACGCATCATTATATTTCACGTTGCATATCGCGGTTATATTAGTTTATGTTAATCATTTTTTTTTTTTCGAAAAGATTTAACATTTAAACGATGGCGATGTAAAGAATAATTATTATATGTTTTCGACGCGTTGCTCAAGTTGCGCGCACCTATGCCGCAGTTCAACGGTTGCGCGCGGCCGACGTGCAACAGGCCATTTATTATTGTTAGTAATTATTATAATAATATATTATATGACATTTGGTCGATTATCATAATTAACCGTATTTTATGTTGTACACGTATTTAATAATATGTATTGTATTGTAACATGTCTTTAGTTTTTAAGGTATTTATCATTTGTAAATAATTAGTTATTAGTTAGATATATATCTTTGAGTTATATAGGTATATTATTATAATAACGAAACGCGTAGCATATTAGTTTTAAGTAGACAACAAATTATATACATACAATTACTATAATTAAAATATTAGCGTATTCCAGACAAGACATCAATGTAGATTATTATAATATAGTTCTATTTTAATAATATCATTAAAATATTTTTTGATATATAAGAAAAAACCAATGTTTTCATTGTCTTCCGTTCTTAAAATATGTTTCATTCCTCTTTTGACCAACAATTTTTATAACATTTTACGATTACACGTAATTGTCGAATCCTTTAAAGAAACGTATTCAAAGTTGTACGGAAAATAAAATATATTTAATACAATTGTATTATATTGTAACAGGCTCTCGGACTGTCTAAACATTTTAAAAAATATGTTCGTTTCACAATAAATTGATATACCTAAAATATATTTTTAATATGAAAATTAATTACTATAATTAATATACACTAAAAACAAATGAATGCACTAGCTTTGATATATTGAATACATATCAAATAGTGCCGTACAATTAGAATGGTTTATAAGGCGATGAACAACTATAATTTAACTATTCTCATTTTTTGAAAACAAATATTTTCCA
This sequence comes from Aphis craccivora, assembly GCA_009835225.1. Lineage (NCBI taxonomy): Eukaryota > Metazoa > Arthropoda > Insecta > Hemiptera > Aphididae > Aphis > Aphis craccivora. The sequence goes on along the minus strand of VUJU01000965.1, from coordinate 11,936 downwards.
AAAGAATAACAACAAGAATGTTTAAAACTCAAAATAACTGGTTCTTTTGTTACTTGAGTATTTTTACTTTTTCAAATTCATTAACTATAGCATATGTAACTTGTAAGTGATTAATAATATTATTTAAACGCTACGTCTATGTAGTCGTTCAATTATACAAATTAATATTAACAATCCTACATTTTTTTTAAATAATATTGACATTATCATTTGCTATATCAGCTTTTGAGTCCTGCAGAGAGAAAATTGTTTTGTATTTAGTAGTAAATATGTACTAATGTAATAACTAATAATTATTTTTCAATTTATCCTCACGTTTTGACCAAATAATGGCCAGTATTGTTGAGCATGTCTTAAAAATTAAAAATTTTTTAGATATACCTATACTTACATATACGTGACAATTTAATTGTCTTAACTTTTATTAGAAATGTTTAAAACTTTATGTTAATGAAATTAAATGTAAGCTTAATTATTATTGAGGTGATGGCTAGGCCTCCTCACCGATCTTAACGATGCATTTTGTTATGCTCATAACACGAGAATGGGTTAACATTATAATGAGTATAAATACACTGCTGTATGTCATTTAAATTTTAAATCTTTTTGAAAAATAAAATGATGAAGGTAAACAACCACAGTGTGACGTGAAACATTATGATGAGTAAATAAAATGTAATTTAAATCAAACGAAGATAGTTTATATATTGTGCGGAAATGTTGCTCCGATACATTTTCCTACATGCGTATAAAATTTAAAAAACAACATAACTATGGATTTCGATCACTAGAAATACCCATACACTGCTTTTGAATTTTAACTTTTTTCAATTTATCATTTTTTTTATTTAACCTACTGCTAAAAAACACAATTATATTTGTAATTATGATTATTTATTTGTTTAACTCGCGTGGATACAATTAATAATATATAATATACGCCCGGTTGTAACACAGGGTATGTAAAATTACGTAATAAATTGCGATCAGGTAGTTGCAACGTTAAAAATTTATAATGTTATCATTTCTTGTTAAATCATACACTGGCGGACTGCGATCCCGTTGCGTTTTGCGATTAGTCAGCTTTCGGCTTTTTCTTGCCGGAAAGCTCGTCTTGGATGGAGACTTGTTTTTGGTTTCTGGCACCACGAACCACACGAACGTGGTGCCTAGAATGCAAAACCCGGCAAATATGGAAAACGTGATGCTGTGATCGCAGTAATTTAACAGTGTCTGGTACGTCTTAAGGACGCAAAACTCGATTAGTGAAGCGAGTATACACATTACACACTATGCCGATCGTTGAACCTTTGAATTCCGGACTGAACAACTCGCCGATCACAATGTCCGGTATGGGACCGAATCCCAGTGCGAACGCACTAATGTAAACACTCAGACTGATAAGCGGTATCAGATTAAACGATGACACGTCAATGCCGTGTTCCTGCAGCCAAAAGTAGTAGGCATATGGCCATGTCAGATATCAGCAAAAGTACTCGCCGACCGGCCCTGTCCACCAGTTGTGAAGACGTGAAAGTGAATATGACCTGTGACGTACGTTAGTTAATATAACTTAATCATATTACATAGTATAATATTGTTATTGTTATTGTATATTATTTTCACGTCCACCGTCCGTACGACAGGTACCTATGTGATATTTTTTAAGACACTGACCGAATGTTTATGGATTTATACTTCGCTCATTATTCGTATGATAAAAATATAATATCTTGACATAAAATAAATAGTTATAAGTAATATCGTGATCAAATATATTATTTTATTTGGTTACAATTGAATATCGGACATCATTGTTGTTAAACACATAAAATTTATCAAAAACATACGCGATAGTCTGCTTCGAGTATATATATATAGTATGTACACATAGATAAAGATAATTTTTATTTAATTAAAAAAAGTACCTATTTATTTCAATTGTAATTTTTCCAAAAAATAAATGTATTTGACTTTGAAACAAAATGATTTATATAAGATTAATAGAATATGAAAATTGAATTTTCCACTACTGCAGATTATAACGATTAAATATCGATGGCTCTAACACCAATGCTAATATAATAACATTTAGTCTTTGATAGATGTTGGTATTCCAAATATGTTCGATCAGTTGGAATAAAAATCAATAAGTTTAAATTTTATCTTCCTACCGTTTACAGTGTGGACAGTTGCCCGTTAGATACTCACTTAAAGGACTCCAATGATGACGGAGCAGAGATTCAGAGACACACTGCAGTTGCTGGTCTCGAAAATGGACTGTGCGTAAAATATTAGCACGTTTATGCCCGAACACGACAGGAAGATGAGCAGTCTCAAGACGGTGATTGCTGCGCCTATCGTGGCCCTGGAGGATATCATATCTTCGAA